>JARDXD010000898.1:0-104250 GCA_029218145.1 Aphanocladium album | reverse complement strand
GGGCAGAGGAGGGGGAGGGCCACCTGAAGCAATCCGTCTATTCTTTTCTGCAGCCTTTTTTAAATAAACAGGTTAGGGGGAGTACAGAGGTGTGAGGATAAAGTATGTGATCACGGTGGGGGAAGGACAAAAATACTGGTAATAATAATGGAGTCTAGCGTTATTATCGACAAGCTAGACGTATAGTCGGCTTGACATACAGTACGGAGTACATGGCTTCAAGTTGTGGGCGTGGTATCCCAGAGCACTTGAGAAGCAAACTTATACGGTGGTAGAGAGTTGTCAACCGAGCCATCTCGATAGTGCAGCCTGGCTAATAATAGAGCATCGAGAATCGCACATTCCTGTCGAGTCAGGCAACCAGTCCTTCTGGAGCAAGCCGCCACAGGCGAAAAATGCGACTAGCTAGAGCCCCGCGCCGGACTAAGAAAAGGCCACTAACGGTGATTTACGTACAAACAACGACTTACAGGCTCTGCGTCCACGATGGAGGACTTGCCTATTTCTTTAGTGCCGCACTTTGTTGAGAGCCCCATCGAGAGGCATGAAATGAATCTCCGAGGACCTGATGGTCCGACTCGTGATACCTATCCTACTTCGTGAACATTGGAGTCGGCGACCACGTCGAAGGAGGGTAGCGAAAATAGTAAACAGGTAAGAGCAGAGCGCTAATTTTGGGAGTTAGTGGAAACTTGTCAAGTTGATCAACAAGGACGCCATGTTGGAAAAGGGATCATTCTCCGCGTATAGCAACAGAGTTTACTAGTTCGCTGGGTCTTTCCACAACTCCCTTTCCCGATCTGAACGTTGGCGTAGCCGACTGGGCCGAGCTCCTGCTGTTGCTTTTTGCCTTTGGCTCACTGTTGCGTGATTGATTTTTTGCGAAATGTCAGATATTCACGGTTGGCATTCCGGGCTCCGCTGGTGTATTGGCTGCCCATATTCCGGACACATCCTCCAGAAAGAGCAACTCCTCCTAGGGCGATGGATGCCAACGATGCAACGGTTTAGACTTCCTCTTCCTGATTCGCCCCTTCCTCTACGCCTAGAAGGATCTTCATCGGCATAGCCAGTGTTGCACTCGTCGCCTTACCTATGCTTTCCTGGGAATTATTTTCCTGCTGCTTGCTTTTTTCTCTTGTTGCCGTTTTAGGCCCCCGTAGCCTCGCGGGCCTTGTTTCCATTTCAAGGTTGAGCCGTTCCTGTCCCGCCGTTACCCTTTCCAAACTACGAAAAAACTCTATTCATAACAAAGACTCTTCCTGCACCCGTCCTCTGCAGACAGAACCTTCGTTATCCCGGTCCTATTAATTTTTCTATTTTTTTTTTTTCATTTTTCTTTTGCACGCAGGTCTTGCATAGGCATATCCCGCAGCACGGTTTCGGCGGCCGCCGATGGGCAGCATCTGGGCACACTAAGAAGCACTCGAACTTCGCATTCGCCACACCCCTCCCCCTGTAATTGTAGCCTGGTTAAAGTATCTATTTCTTTGCCTGGGGCCGCGCCACCCGCCCACACATGGATTTCTCTTCGGCCCGTTATCCAGGTGAATGAAAAGCGCTTCGAATGAGAAGTGAGGTCCTCCCAAGGATCTAATTACAGGCTTTTCTCCTTTCGTGTCTGTACTAGAGTGACACTGTCGTTTGCCACAATTTCTTGGCTGCTTCGTATTAACCAGTAGAAGGTAGGAAGAAAAAAAAACTAAAACCCGCCGACTAGAGAGCAATGATCCACCGGCAAGGTAAACCTCCTCCCGCCCGTATACAAGAAACCCTTGGGCTGGCAGCCGTTCATCTGCTACCCGCGCGGACTTGTAACTGGTCCAGCGAAGCTCTCTGTGTCCCATATCTTCACAGCAGACAAGGCAGCACCTGAGCGAGGAACGAGCTTTTATTGCCGTCTCTGAGTGCAGGGCAGCTGCGCGCGAGGCCGGAGCTTATACCTGCGGCGGGAAGCACAGAATAAGGACAGCGCGGGCCTGTCTGTATGGAAACGAACCAAGCGCAAAATGTGTTTTACGTATCTTGTATGCTCTAGTTCAGCAAATGTCTGTTCAAGCATGAGGCTCGGAAATGAGCCAAGACAACTTTGATTTTCAGATGGTACTTATGCCCCTGCTACTGGCCTGTCTGGAGACCAAACACTCTGCTGTAACTAGGCCAACGCAACGCTATTATAAGTCCACTTTATTTCATGAGATGGACGCATGGATGCAAATTTTAAATGGCATTACAATGAAATTCTCCTTGGCATTGTTCAACAAAGGGAGGCTGGCACGCGCTCGCGCTTGACAGGCCCGTGGCTCGGTTGCAATATGCAGCTTTGCACGAACTCCACGCTGAGCTCAAAAAATGGACACAAATATCCTGTGGCTTTATGGACTATATGCAGCAATATCATCAAGCAAGGAAAATCAAAAACCCCACCGGCATAGGCAACCTATCACGAGTTGGATGAATTGCATATCCCTCGTGCACTAGAGCAGGCGGCGCTTCTTCTTGTCCCCGTGGTGAAACAGGAGGGGCGTGGCAAACATTTTTTTAATCCTTGTACACTTTTTTGCCATTCTGCTACGTATAATCGTTTTCTAAACTAACGATGGGAGCAATATGTACATGTTCTCCGTGGGGGTTGCTATGCACCACACGCACGGCTTTCACAACTGGATACCGTAGTAAGACCTGTTTCCTGCGGCCAGCATGAAGGCCGTTTTTCTTCCTGGTGTAGTCTCGTGTCTCCGTTAGTTACCCCCCTCCCCGGACGAGCGCAAGCTCATTTGCCACTTTTACGCACCCTGGTCTTGCCTGTGGCGTTCTATGCATATTCGCACTGTAATATTAATAAAGTTTGTATTGCCATGGCACATGTGTAGAGGAGGAGGAGGAGCAGGAGGGCAGAAGAGGCAGCACGGGGGCGGGCTGGCGGCCTTGTCTCGCCGCGCGCGCCCATGTGTGTCGGACTAATGCCAGCCACAGACGTAATTTTTGGCCGTGTGTTGGTGGCAGCCGGAGAAAAAAATATAACTGCAATTTCATGCTATCGCAAACCGAAACTTAATGGGAAACCTCGCCAGCCATGGGGTGGTATGGGCGGATTGAAACAACGGAAGCCGTGATCCGTGATACGAGAGAAAAAGGGAAAGCTGCGAGATCTGGTGGCGGCGATAATCGGCGCCGCGCCCAGGAAGAGAGATGTGGGACGTGGAAGTGATCGACGATGCCAGCCTTGCTGGTGAGCATGTCTCAAGCCTCTCCCATGGCGACAACAACGTTGGCAGGTCACGACAGGCCAGTTGTTGGCATTGTCTGACCAGAGATTTATTCCATGGCAACCGGGTTGGAATTTCCGTACATTTTTTTTTTCCAAGCTGGCCTGGAAGCTTTTCCTCCATTAGACAAGACACCAGTGTTTCAACATCATCCCGTCCTCAGGAGATTGGCTATACACTCCAGCGCGCCCCTCTTTAGCTGGCCAAGACGCCGATGCTTGGCGCAACCCCTTGCGCACCGGCCACGAAGGAGGAAAGATAGCAAAGTACATCATTTCTTTGCCCTCTCCCATCTGTGCAGTTTTCCGCTGTCAAACCAGGTAATGACATTGGCATACAAAGGCATGGTTCCAGCCCAGGAGCAGCAAGGGGGGGACTAGATGGAAGCTTAGACAGTGGAGGCTTGCCGAAATGAGGCATGGTGAAATAAATGAGAAACAAGGTTTTTTCCCCCTGATAAACTCTGCATTAGGCAGCCGAAATAAGACGATTTTGCAAGGTAACACTAGCCCTGTGACAATTCGGCAGACGGCGCCCATGAGAGCTCAGCTTCAGATCGGATGAGTAGCCGGCAAAAACTTCCGCACAGGTAGCAATGTGCCTGCTAAATCTTCTGCAGCAAGCTTGTGCCGTAGTTTGCTCTATCCGCTAGCTTGGTATTGGGTTCAATTTCCAGCTCATCGATCTGCTGCACTGGACCGTGTGACGCGATGCATTCGACATCTACTAGCCACGTCGGCTGCCTCAACCCATGCAGGCCGAAGGCCAGATACATTTCTTGCTTCGCTAGCGATAAGCTTGAGAAGTTGTGATCTGCACAAAAAGTCAATGCTGTTATAGAGCTACAACATGCTACTACTGTGTTATGTTTCCTCTCAGCAGCTGGCTACTCGGTTCTCTTGCCACCCCAACGTAACACTACCCCTGGGCGTCGCAACGCCGAGACGTTAACCAGCGTTTTAGAATGGCAGCAACGAAATGAAAAAGAGATTCATGCTTAACCCGAAAGCTTCTGTTCTCTTTTCCCCCTTTTGCCGCTAGTAGCCCGTTCACTTGTTATCTCCGCAGTTGGGGCACTGAGCTCACACCGCCAGGTGGTAGAGGTTAAAACTATCTTGCTGTCGCGACAAAAAGAGCTGAAAAAGAAAGGTTTCCTTGGCGCGCCAACCTCCTAGAGGATTGTGCCAAAT
Organism: Aphanocladium album; assembly: GCA_029218145.1. NCBI lineage: Eukaryota > Fungi > Ascomycota > Sordariomycetes > Hypocreales > Aphanocladium > Aphanocladium album. Next base: position 99,791 of record JARDXD010000898.1, on the reverse strand, counting down.
AGTTTCTCTGCTTTGAATCAAAGATGCCAATACATGCAAAGAATCGACTTACACACTCCAAAGGTGGCATTTACGAATGCCAAGACTTGACAGGCTCTAATAGGGAAGACCAGCCGTTACTGTTAAAATTCCTTGGCATGGCGACGAACGCATGCTCGTTGCGTGGGGGGTTCTTCCCCTGATCTGCCATATTTCTGGTTCTACGGGTTTTGTGGTTTAGTTACCGATCGCATGCACGGCAAACTTTTGTCCATGCTACCAGCTTCCCCACGGCTCTTGGCACAGGCGAGGCAATGAAACCTAAAACAGGAGGAGGAAAGCAGACGATTACACAAGAAAGACTGGCGTGTATAATTGGAGAAGAGGGGAAAAAAGAAACCAGAAGGAGAAGAAAAAAGAATTCTCAGACATTGGAAACTTGGACCAGGCTTGCAAAAAAACCAGCGTAGAGCAGATAGACTTCTGAGAGCGGCTGCGTCGCGGAGCTTTCCGTTGGGGGGGTTTTTTTTATCCCGAAAGCTTCTTTTCTCTTCTTTTTGGGAGGAGCCAGCTCTTCTTTTACCCAATTGGCTTGTTCGATTCTGATGTCTGGTCTTTTCTGGTTTGCTGGCAGAAGAGTACGTGCGTGCCCGCCCCGTTCCTAATCCTTTGCTGGTGCGCTAAAAAACCCAAATCAGAGCCAGACACAGAGAGAGGGGAAAAAGAAAAAAGACACCATGAACCCCCCACCCCTCCTCCTTCCCGAGTAAGAAGAATAGAGTTTCTCTCCGTCCAGAACGAAACAAGCACCAAATAAAAACTGAAATGGAAAGATGCGGAGACGTTACCTTGTGAGGTTCATAGCTTAGAAAAGCAACAAAGTCAACCCTGATAAAAAAAGGGGATCGAAAGGAGGGCAGAAATGGCGTACATTGAAAAAACAAACCGAAGCACTTCGGCGTCCTTGCACAAACAACTCTGCTTCTGCGAATCAATGGAGCGGCCATGTTTGGGCCTCAGGACCGTAATGCGGCAAAAGCCCTACATATTTGCCCAACTTTGCCTAGCAGATGATACACATGTCTGCTAGTCGATGCTTGTTTTCTTAGGCTTCATGTAGCCAGAGCGCAAGTATCACGGGTAGAATAGCGATAGGAGCGGCCTTTCTTATTCTCAATGGATCATAGCCGAGATCGGGAAAATGACCAAGGGATATACCCTCTTTTCGATTTCACCCCCATCAGTTCAGCTTTGATAGGGAAAACTTCCATTGCAAGCGGAGAGGCGGGGACACGCGCGCGTGGGACGTGGGACGTGGGACGTGAATGCATGTGGTGTCTTGGAGCCCAATCTCTCGTAATGCTTTCGATATTGCTGGTTGAGATCTTACAAGAGAGCTGATAGCTAGTCTCGCAAACGGTGGCTAGAAGGGAAACCAAGTGCGTACTTCGCCGGTTTGTGGCTTTCAGCCTCGTGTTGATTGGTAGCCCGGGCGGGCAACACTAGCCAGCAGCAAGGAGAACAGAATCCTCTTTGAGCATGTGGCCTGGACTGTGCGCTATAGCATGCGTAGTTTATACGCCACTTCCTGCAGCGGGCAAGTCTATAAGCTAGCGAGTTGTGCTGGCTCTCCCCCCGCCGAATAAGCTGGTCGCTGTTCGCTGCTGCTCAAGGAATTGCCTATTCTAGATAGGGCCGCGGAGGAAGAGAAAGTAAGCTTGTGGGCTTGAACGGCTCAATTTCATGATTTCCTTTTGATCGTGAGCGTGCAGAAACAACAAGAATGTGACAAATACTTCCCTTCGCTTGCAGCTTGAGGAAGAACTGTGCAAGTCTCTTTTATGGGTGGACAAGCAAATTGACACGGTTTGACGGTTTGGGTGTGATCGCCGGAATTCACCACCACCCTCCTTTACCAGCGCACTAGACCCGTTTCCCCTCTCCCCCGCGCGCACCGTTGCTTGCGCCACAAGGAAGCCATGCTATCATTAGTGCATTGAAACAGGCTAAGCTAGGTTGTAAATGACGAGAATGTCACAGCAATCAGACCAGGCTTTGCAAATCAATCTAAAACCCGACGGCTCCGTTTGATGGGAAGGATTGGCTGCGGTGCGACTCGAGGATGCAGCTACACAACATAGCGGAAACGTGTTTTCTGTACTGCACCTCCTTTACGGCACCAGCTCCCCCCCGTATGGTCTGGGGAAAACATCTTTTGGCCCTAATTTAGCTCAAAACGCCCATTCTCAGAAGCCTGGGGAGTGTAATGAGTCGCACTTCGCCTCACGACTTTTATGACGTTCCCTGCAATATCTGCTCGCACGGTCCACGCGCGGGCGGCGAGTTATTTCGCAATATCTGGAAATAAGTCAACAAAGTGAGTGGGAGATTAGAAGCCATCTCTTGGCATTCGTGGGAAGCATCATGTGCAGCGGCGCCGATCAATCGACGCCCTGATAGAGTTTTCTAGCTATTCTCCGACTGATGGCGAGCATAAGCGAACTGTATTCAGGGTCATAAGGAATATCTTGGTTTTGTCGATTCGGTGATAAATTAGAATCGGACCTGTCAACGCAGACGGTTAAGCGCTCGCGACGTCAACCGTTGAAGACTATCCTTCCTTCTCCGTGTGTCTCGGAACTTTCTTTCGTGCGCTGCAACATCAAGTATCGGCTAGCCACGCAGACAAATGAGCTTGGGGTCCTCCACCCTGGTACCTAACTTACGCTAGAGTCCAACCTTGCTCCGGCCGATGCTGAGCTCTCCACCAGGTACGGGGGTTGATTGGCTGACAGATGGTGCCCTAGCCACAAATGACGACCGTAGAGGGTTAGATCGTTCCATAGGGCCACTGCTTGCTGCTGCAGATGTTTCTGTGATTAATACAGACCCAAGGTCTGTGCGAAGACAGGTGTGCGATCCCGCTGCGGGAAACGAAGCATTAGTTGGTAATAGTGGGAAACCTGTTGGATTGTAGCACTCCCCAGCATTACCGAAAACATCGAGTCACGGACAGGGGAGCTCATGCTCAACTGACTCTGCCCAGATTTGCTGAGCCCGGATGTCCGGCTGACTCCATAGCACTCAGTGGATTAGCGAAACACTTTAGATCGGAGGATGTTGTCCAAGGGCTGGACGGGGAAGCTGTTTGCAACACCTATCCCATTATGAAGGAAGCACCATTTTTTTTTGGAGTATTTCCACGTATGGACGTCGTCCGTGGCACGCATGACAGCAATAGGTATAGATTGCAATAATTCGAAGCATACTTTCAATTTGAGCTGCCACCTCCGCAGCGACTCCTTGGCAAGACAATCTCCACACAATGCTTCTTTGCTGTGGATAGCTTGTCGCAGCGCAGATCACTCTGTTGTGGATTCGAAAAGAAGGTGTGCCAAGAGAGTAGAACAAAACGTAGCTTGACGAAGATTAAGGCATGGCCGCTTTGATGTGAGCCGGAAATGACTGACCGTACAAAAGGATGAAGTATTGCAGCAATGCGCACTTGTTCCGATACTGTGCAAAGCTTTGGTTAGATAGCGAGGCAATCAACTGACTCTGACAGAGAAGCGCAAACTTTCTTGTGTTTGACTGCTACTAGCTTTGGCGCTGAATTTGGGCACCTTGGAGACGTCGAACTGTTTACAGGTTATACGGCTGGGGGGTGTGGGGCTCGAGAGACAAAACCAATGGCATAACTTTGCGGATATGAACATAACTGAAAGGAGCTTCCATAACAATCCTGGTGGAAGCCAACGCGCAACTGTTGTCCACAGAGAGGCAGAGCTAAATTTAGTGCTTCGTGTGGCTGCTCGCTTTCTAGACTTTGCCAAAACTGTCGATAGAGTTTAGCTAGTTCAAGGGCACATTGCCAAACACTTGAGGTAGAGGGTGTCAGCCAGCACGCTCTAGGCATTGAAAAGGGATGCGAAAACGTGCTGAGGACCGACCCAGTTGGGCAGGAGTAGCAGCTGCATGGCATGCATGTGCTGATTAACGCGCAAATATCCTTTCCTGCTCGAGGGCTATTCTTAGATAAATCACTCGACCTTGCAACTGTTCATCGTGTTAGTCGGCCCTACCAGTCTGGTGAGTCTAGATTAGGGTTTAGTCAAGGAGGACAAAATTGAGATGGTTACCATTGATAATGATGTTGACGGCGCAGGATCAGCCAAGTCTTGGCTGCTACCTGAACCCTAGTGGTAGCAAGCCTGTTCGGAGGGCTACCTGGGCTGGTGGGTGGAGGAGCAGACAGTGTGCAGTAAGATCTCACAGAGCCCAAGGCCGCCGACCCCCCCCTGATGGTTACATCGCATAGGGAACCAGTAACAGCGCCACCCCTCCCTGGGGGAGCAACTGCCGTTCATAGGTTGTATTGGTGGTAACTGTGGCGTTCGCGAAAGCGATTTCTTGCTGCGAGGTTGCATAGAATCGTTGAGATCGAAGTCCCAAGGGCCTGGGGTGCAGCCCACCGCATACGAGTAATGTCCGGCGTAGCAGAATGATGCCAGAAACTCGGAACTAGGTGAGCTGTTTCGAAGCAAGGGCCCGAAAGGCGGACTGAGCCATTGCTCTGTCATATGATTTGAAAGAAGAGGGTGCTGAGTCGGGATCCTCGGAACAGCGTCATGCCGCGCAACGCGTGCTCGCTGGACGGGAGGGAGCAGTGCAGCATGCAGCGCAGCGAAGAGAGCCAGCGGGTGACCTGACGGAAGGCAGGAAAGTGTGAGTGCTGCGATCAAGATGGCGACCGTTCCGGATGCTACAGTGGAGGGGCCTCTGCCGTGGTGTGTCGATTAGCTTCTTGTGCTCGACTCAAGGCTAGGCAGACAGGAGGATGGGCTGCCCTCCCCCGAAAAGTGCGGACGGCGTGTTCATCGGCCAGAAGGAGATGGCCCTTCTGCTAGCGCCGTCGTTGTTCCCTACAACTTCGTCCTTGAGCCCCTCTCCCCCCACCGGAGCTTGCGGTGCCCAGGGCCAGGTTCGTCACCGTAATTGCTAACTTAGCAGACTGGAGCAGCTGCACGGATCAGAACGCTGAACGTGCACTGGTTAGCAGCCAAAGAGAGACGACTCAGTGGGTGTCGACGAGCAGACCAGGCTGACATGGCCGGAGAAGGCTAGCTTGAAGAGAGAGACTCAGGTGAGATGGGGATAGGACGATGATGGCGATGGCGTGCGAGGAGCGCAGCCCAGAGATGGTTGGCTGACGGAATGCTACAACGGCAAACGGTGATGCGGGAGGGAGCAGGCAGGTGCAGCGTTGTGGCGGAACAAGGCGCAGCAGGCGTGGCGTTGAGCGTATAGGTAAGCTGGTTTGTGTGTGTGTGAGTGTGCCTGGCTGGTTTCTTGCCTAGTTGCCTGGGTGCCTTGGTGCCTACCTAGGTATGTCCTGACCTGGCCGTAATGGGGAGCACCACAGGACAATGCCACCTTGGCTTTTTTAGCACCAACCGCCTGAACAATAGCGCTCCTTCAGGGCAGATGGTGTGCTGCAGCGTGGCTTTTTCCACCAGTGGCCTGTAACGATGAACAGCTATTGCGCCTCTAAACTTAGAGAAACCCAAGCAGCTCCGCAGGGGATGCTACAGGTCATCGTAGACAGTGGAGAGGTGGGCTACGAGTTACGATTTTGGTCTAGTTGGTGTGTGTGGCGCCACAGCAGAAAGGGTGGCAGACCACCAAACACACCAAGCTACAGGGGGCTTTGGAAGGAGGGTGTGAGGGGCAGCGCTAAGGGATTCTGTACCTGCCTTACAGGGCAGTTGGGAGTGGAAAGGCGACGAGGGTGGCTTTGGTGTGAGCGCTGGCCTATTATCTACCTGGTTCCTTTCGTAAGATAGCATGGGCTGCACTAGACTGGCACTCCCCAGCAGGTACTTGCGCTCCAAGTCCCCCCCGCATCAACCCTGGTTCAGCGCACAAGTACGCTAAGGGAACGGTGCTGGGCCCTGTGTCCAGTCAGAGGCCTGCGCCGGTTAGTTGTGGCTTGACTAACCCCAAGCGAGAGCAAGCCACCATCTTCCACAGGAACCCTTACTGCCTTTCTCCCCCGCCGCCTTCACAAACAGTTGCGCCGCGTCGATGCAGCCGTTGAATCCCAGACCACAGCCAGCATGTCTTCTACGCCGCGCTCGCTCTTGGCGACACTCGAGGCACATCCGTCGGCGTCTTCTGCTGCTCGCCGGGCACTAGCAAAGTCTCATCTCGCCGGTCCTTTTTGCTTTGTTTGATCAAGGGGGATGGCTATGCAACAGGCGTGACGCAGGCCGTGCTAACCAACCTCCAGAACGGGTCTACCGAGCACCCGTCAGCCTTTGCCATCTCGTGCTGCGGAAGCCGCATGGGACAGCGACAGGCATTATGCGATGAGAGATTTTCCCTTTGCAGTTTCGCAGTGGAGCTCACCGGGGCGACTACTGCGAGCCAGCGTCATTTGCAGCACTCGACGACGCCCATTTGCCTCCCTCGGTCCAAGGCATGCATGCTTGCACAAAGGCGCCTGTCGGAATACTTGGTCGCTTCTACAGTGCTACTCTGCATCTCATGAGACCTCCCAGATAAGGTCATTGCGGCTCGACCGCTGTCGAGTCAGACCTGGTAGCATGCCTATCGGCATCTTCCGTCGCCGAAATCAACAGCGAACACACAGACACGGGCCTTTGACCTAGTGTTATTTCATAAACACCTCGGAATGCCTCAAACAGCATGAGCATGACACACGGAATCGCAGTGCAAGTTAGTGCCCGTGGCGGCCCCCAAGGGCGATCCCAATAGCGATGGGGGAGACCGGTCGGCTTTCGCCCTGATGATGGTGCTAAATCCTCTTTTGCCTCTAGCAGCCCCACTGCCATCCCACCGGACGCACAATATTCACCTTGGGCTGGCCTCCTCGCCGGGCATGTGCACGCGCTAACAAATGACGCTACAAAGGTCCTACAGGCCAACGCCTGCAGGCCCAACCAAGCCATACTCTCTGGTGGTGCGGGTACTGGAATAGGTAGCGTTGGGTACTTTGGGTGTGCCATCATCACCAAAACAGATTGTTTCAACACACCACCTGGTTCTCTATCCTCCAGACCCATTCTCATTGCAGGACATGCTCAAATGCCCTCGTCCTGCAGTATCCACGGTGCCATGTGGGCCACAGCAGAAGCCCGCAGACGCTGGGCTCAGGCGTCCGTCTTTCATGGAGCGCGCTGCAGCCTGTCGTTCGTTTGTACGTACATACTGGTAGCACTGGTAGCTCTCTCGGCCCTGCTCACCGGGGGTGACCATGGCTGCTGGTGCTGGTGCTGGTGCTGGTGCTGGTCCCCGGAATGACGATTATTCCCTTGCTTCCTTGATCTGTCCAGTTCTCTTCAGGCTACTGTCGGCACTGGGATAAGCACACTTATCTGCTGGTCCCTGCACATCGTCTTTCGATACCCGCATCTCGTGCTACTACGTAGCAGTAAGTCCCTAGACAACCAGAATCCAACAGCTGGTTGTGTAACCTCTTGCTGAGTGTCAATTGCCACAGTTGTAAACCGTGTGTCACCTTGCTGTGGCTGGGGCCGAGGCTGGCAGCTGTCAACCATTTGTAGCCCACGCTCGTGCAAAAGATTGTAAACAGCTCATCATAAACACTCTGGACGTGATTCATCGGCAAACCCGCCAGCGCTGACATCTTCCCCATGAAACAACAAACGTATCCTCAAGCTGAGATACGAGACGGACGACACCTTTCTGCAAATGACAGGCCGGAGCTTTTTTCTCGGCTTGCCCACCTGCGCACGCAAATGCTGGTAGCCAGTGGCTGGGCTCGACTGAGACATTCCTCCTCACCTTGCCATAGTGCCATGCTGCAATCCGTCAGGCGTGCTTCTCTGTTCTGCGACCAGGCGGCGCAAAATTACCCAAATTCTCCTGTCCTAGCCCACTCGCTAATGTTCCCCAAGTCAGATCGAGATGCCGCATGCGCCGCCCCTACAGATTACGTTCCGTTATTGCCATCCCTATCAACAAGAAGCATTGCCCTAGGCGTATACTGTCCAATGCTGGAGAAGATGTGGGACACAGTGCTGCCATGATTGAACCCCCCTCCCACCCACAATAAATCACAGACTCCCTGTCTAGCGGCTCCATGTGGGAGCATTTGGCCGACGAGACAGAAGTTTCCTGCCACAGTCTGTCTTGCCAATCAACAGAGTACATGCATCATACTGGCAGGAAAGGCGACTAGATGGCTCGGTGCTGTTAAGACAGCCCTTTGCCGGCCGCCGTCTGAGAGTTGAGTCTGGTTCATGCGCCACTATCCTAGGGAGCAGCCAGCCCTATCCTGACACTCTTCTTATTATTAGTGGGCATCCGAAACTGCTTCTCTCCAAAGCCAACCGCCGCGACTCAGACTAGACACTGGAAGCGAATAGGGACCCGTCAATTTAGCATTTCTTCCTCCAGACCAAGATGAAGCTCTGCACGAGGTGGCACACCATGTCATATCAAAACCCGGTTTCGCTAATCAGGCCCGACTCGCTGCTAGCAATGGTACGTCGTTCGCCGATGTTCAAGTCCCATATCCAAAAATAGGTGCGTGAATGCCGTCGCTCGGCATTCCGGTCTCGTTGTGGTGCACACCAAAATGAATAATGATAACAGCTCTTCAACGCCAGACACAGGACCCGTGGCGTTCAATCGTCGCCCCCACTCTACAGCGGTCTCTCTAGTGCCCTCCGCCCATCTCCACCATCCAGTCCACCCACATTTGCAATAGCGCCGGCTCTTTCGCCATGATGCTTTTGCTCACAAGCCATCTGACACCCTCTTCGACCGTCGCCTGACTGATGAGCACGACTGTCTCTACGAATCACTTGCTATTCCCTGGCACAAGCGTTGCGGTCGGTCCAGCAGCCGACAAGGCAAAGTCGATCCATGGCACTTGCAACCATTTGGCCCCGCGGTGGTGGGCCAGCCATCTCGCAGTCAAGACGCTCACGCATAGCGATCCATCCTGCTTGCCTGCTGGCTGGCTGCGAGTCGATTCTCGCTAGCTGTCTGTGGTACGAATCAATCCACGATGCTGTCTTCAACCGACCTCGTGTGTACAGAGCACTAGCTACGCTGCTAGCTGCAGCTCTGCTGTCACCTCCAGCGCGAGCGAACCAGCGCCCACGCTACCAGCCAGTTAACGTCGTTGTCGCCTTCTAGAAACCCAACTAACCAGTGTTGTCTACAATGCAGTTCATGCACATCGCAAACCCGCAAATTTCCAGCCAGAACATGCGCAAACTCTATCCAACGCCCTTTTCTTCTATTTCGACTTTGCCAGCGACCCAGCTGGAGCGCCCTAGTAGGCCGCCCAACTTCATACGTATAGTGTGGCCGAACCAAAGTCGACGAATAAGGGTACGTACCCAGAGGACCGCGCTCTTTCCCACCCATCTATCCCCTTCTCATCTCGCACAGTGCGCTCACATCTTAGTCTTGCCCCAGTAAATCATATCCACAGGGCCCCGGCTGGCCTAGACACCATCTGTCCTGGTGAGAGCGATTAGTTCGCTCCTGCTGGCCGGACAGCGCTAATTGCAGCTCTGTTCAGACTAGTGCTCTGCTCCGAAGCCACCTTGAGATAGGCGCTTCTCCATCACCCGGAGAGTGTGACCAAGAGACGTCAAGTCCCGGCAGACACTACAGATATGGCCTGCGAGAGGCAGGGGTGTGGACCACGACACACCCCCTCCAGAATGTCTATCCAGCCAAATCAAGGTAGCCCACCCCAGCCCACTCAAATCCTGACTTCCTCGCTGACACTCATTTTGTGCAGATTCAGCCTGGATAAATGAAGCAGCGTTGTACTGAAGCTACATGCGCCGTTGTTCAGTCCAAAGCTGCGTCGCTCGTCCAAACGTTAAATTCATCGAGACCGCCTGGGGGCTCACTTTGCTGCTGCTTAACAGAGCTGCCGTCTCGCTTTCACCGATATTCGCGCAGTGTGCTGCGCCGTAGGTTCATGCGCCGCCTGCTTCCATGACCGAGCAGTGTGCCCAGGAGGGGGCCTTTGAATGAACGGGCTTAGTTTCTGCTCTTCGTCGACGTTCTGACCAGGCGCACTTGTTCGCACTGAACGCACTTCGCTCGTCACTTTTCACACAAGGCCCAATTTATTTTTCCTGGTCTAAATTACCATCGTGGCCGGTAAAGCACGAGATCTACCTCCACTACACCCCTTCGCACCCCCATCTGATTTTCGACACCTCCTGCACCCTGCACGGGTGGTGTGCTTGTAGGAGTACAATGCGGCAGAGTACTCCGTATGAACAAAAGTACATACAGTAGGCCACCACGGGCTTCCCCACCGACTAAACGGACAGGGGGGCTCCAATGAGCACCACCAGACTTGTCTGCTATGATTAGAGCAACTAGCTGGTTGTAGAGAGTTTGTTAGCTCCCGTTCCTGGGCGTCAAGGCCGTCCCCTCCAACCTCGATCTCCGCCACCCGGACACACTGCCGGCCTTTTTGCTGGACACGCCCCTTCGCCATCTGCCGTCTGTCGTTGCTCTTGCACTGGGGTCCCATCGGGCTCCATTCATGCAGCGAGATTCTACAAGTATACAAGACCATCCTGCTTCGCCCCCAACCTCACTCCTCCTTGTCTTCGTTGTTTCTCTTGTCATTGCATACTTTTGAGCAGTCATCACTTTGGCTAGATTGCAAGGCATCTGCACAACTTGCTCTCTTCACACAGGCAGCACTTGACTTTTCTACTCTTGCCTTTCTCTCTGCCTTCGAAGAGTCTTTTCGTCTCCTCGAGCAGCATCGCAAGCCTCGATACCTTTCTTCGAGATATGCGCCAATGATGACCGCGACAACCTATCCTCCCACCATGACTGATTTGAGAGGAGATGCCTCTCACGGAAGCGTCTGGCCCAACTATGGCGCTTCCCACATTTCCGGCCGCCTCGGCAGCTCCATTGACGCGGCTTTCTCTGCCGGTGTCCGTCCTCGCGCTGGCCAGGAACAATACGGATATGGACGCTACTCCCAGGACGAAGGGTCTACTTTCGACCGACCTCAACCTACACCCCTCAGCTCTCACCAGAACTACCCTCCTCTGAAGAGATCATTTTCCCAGGCTGATTCTCAGCCGTACCAGGAGATCGTCCAGGATCTTCGCGACGATACCTCAAGATTAACCGTCAGCCAAGACCACAAGCTCCTCTCCTTCCGCCGTTCGCAGGACAAGAGCACCGTGGTCGATCAACACGGCCGTGTCCAGCAGCTAGAGCTGTCTGCCCAACTTCACGGAATGTTTTTCCTCTCCGAGATGCCTTCCGGTGCAAGCGACGGCAGCGCCCTCCAGCCTGAGCTTACCTGCTACCGACGCAACCTATTCCAGATCAGCGGCTCTTTCGTCACACCGCGGGGACCTATTTCTGTTGTCAACGAGGCCAACGAGACTGTGCCCGTGAGTACCATGGAAGTGACTATCTCTGCTATCGAATCTGTTGACGGCAACCCTGTTCGCCTGATCGTCATCCCCTGGAAGACACCACCACCCAACTCGCCTGAGCAGGCACACAACCCCGACCAGGAGCCTCCGGCTCTGCCTTTGATCCCCTTCCAGGAGAGCAACCCCAACGCTGAGGGTGAATACGCCGTCTACCCCGTGGGATGGCGTCGACTCCAATTTAGAATGTGAGTTGTTGACTGCCCCCGCTCGCAGCTACGGCCTCCATACTGACGAAAAGGAAATTAGTGCTACTGCCAACAACGGCCGTCGCAAGGAGCTCCAGCAGCACTTTGTTCTGCACCTCAAAGTACACGGCACTCTTGCTGACAATAGCAAAGTTGTTTTGAGCGAATCCGTAACGTCGCCTATCGTAGTTCGCGGCCGCAGCCCTCGCAACTTCCAGGCTCGCAAGGAGATCCCTCTCCTTGGATCGAGCGCTGGCTCCCGTGGCCAAGCTCTTGTCGAGACTGGTGTCGGTGTAATCGCGAGCGCTCTCTCAGTCAAGCCGGAAATCAAGCGCGGAGGTAGTCTGGACATGCAGGTTCCTCGATCTGCTTTCACATTCAGCCCACCCAAGTCTACGACCAGCCAACCCAGTGCTCTACGATCTAAGTGAGTGGATGGCTAACATGGATACGCTATTCACCGAATACTAATCGATCTGTACTAGCTCTTATCCCACATGGAATCAGCAAACGGATTCTTTGAGCCAACTCCCGACGACAACGATGGGCATGCCGAGCGCTTCTGCCTTTGCCAACGATAGTTCCGAACTCCCGCTTGCCACATCATTAGCACCCCCGGTCTCGTTATCTCAGTATGCTCCTACCGCTGGAGCCCTCGCTACAGAGAACGTTCCCCGATATGTCGACAATGGTAGATCCACCAAGAGCCCGAGACACCAGGGTCAGTCGTCTGTGCATGGCTCCATCTCGGCCTCGGACAGTGCCTCTGACTATCGCTACGGATCCTACCGTGCATCTATCGCCAGTGACGCTGGAACCCTAGGATATGGTTCTGACAGCACTACCGCCGGCACTCAACGAGACTACTACCCACAGTCGGGCAGCAGTTGGACACCTAGCGGGCCCGAGCCTACCACGACGATGAGCTATCCCAGTGCCACCAGCGCCAGCACCCAGCAGCAGCAGCAGCAGCAGCAGCGACCATATGCCTTTGATAGATCTGCGAAGCAGGAAGCCACGCTTCCCAATGCTCTCTACACGCCTGGTACGAAAGGTGCATTTGAGTCAATGAGTAACTACTCGTGGAGCACCAACTAAACGTCAGCTACATCTCACGTGGGTGGCCTTTTGGCTTGGGGCTATGCTGTACATTATTACAGCCCCTTGACTGCTTGGATCACCAGATTGCTACTGGTTACGGTTGTGCTCTGGGTGGCATACTCTGATTTATTTTGCTTGCGCTAGTTTGGGCCTATTTTTTTCTACAACAAAACGGGCGGCTGGGGACTTTGCTCTTTCTATCGGTTATACATTGGCGCAAGACGTATAGTGTTGGGACACTGGCGGTTGACTTTTTCTTGGCTGGTTTTGTTTCTTTTTTATTTTCATCTGGGCCACAGCGGGCTGCATGCTTGGCAGGAATCTCCTGCCGCAACACGTCGCGCTGCGCAATCTGGCGATCTGGCACACGAGACCCAGGGCGGCGCAAGAGGCAGGGAATACAACGGGAATTGCACAGGGAGGCTTATATCTTTTTTCTTATCCTATATCCGGAGTTGGTTGGCAATGACATTGAGTTGTGCTTTTCTACCAATGATTTATCGTACATAACGTTGTCAATATTCAAATCCTTTGAATCCTTTTTGCATATACTGGTCAACTTGTTTCCGTGACTCTGCCGCATCCCCCCCCCCTGACTCGTGCACAAAGACGGTATAGGCCTGGTAATGATGATTGCAGAGACGCAACACTTTTCCTTGCAACCGACATCGACGTCGGTGTGCTTGCAGGGGTGTATCGAGAGATGCAGCTCGGACGGTTAGGAAGGCGAATCTAGAAGACGTCAAGCTTAAGATCTCTTACCTTTTTGATTATTAAACACTCAGCCTCAACTTTTTCCTCTTCCAGAAACAAAAGTCAAGCGCCAACGGTCTAGCTCGGAACCTAAATGCTTCCCCATTTTCACCAAGTTCTCTTGGTGCAATATTATCCCGTGTGCCAGTGTGCTCTGTTTTGCATTGCCTTTGCCTCTGTGCGCGCTGCCGTTGCGGTAGCACCTTTGCGCTAAGAAGGAGGGCGGGAACCAGTCAGAGGGTAGGGCAGGGCGGCAGAGCACTGACTATGGCACTCCCCCAGCGTTTGTATAATCCTCCGAATATAATTTGTAGTATTTGATTTAGATTTTGCGTTTCCGCTATCCATTTGGCATTGAAGAAACACTGTATACACAACTAGGCCCGAAAATGGCAAAAGAATGGGCGCCCACATTGCGGACCCTGGGAGACGTTGGACAATGCAATGCAGCACAGTGCAGCGTTGCTTTTTTGGCCCCCAACTGGGTCTGGCTAGGAATTCGGCGCGCCCACCTATATTCTCGACCCTTATATTTTATCACCCTTCATTTGCTTATTGCTGTAACAGAGCGAGTCATATATTGGTTGGCTTGTTGGCTCAAACCCGGTTTCGGAAATATCAATGCGCGGGTTGGTCGGCTAGTGCGGCGCGCGCTTTGTGCCCTGCCCTGGATCTCGATCACACGCAACAGAATGCACTTCTTTCTTCGAGTACACGGCACCAATTGGCTGTTGTACGGCAAAAGAAAATAGCCAGAGATAGCTATTTGTTGGAGGCCGGGATACCCATGCCGTAGCTGCCAAAGCTCCCTCGGATATCGAGCAGAAAAAGAGGATAGTGGTTGGGGTATATTTTTGATGATTAGACGCTTTAATTGCAGAATTTACACTCTCGGCTAGCATGTGCCGCTGCCCTTTCTCGCTACTCCTTCCTATTTTGATAATAAAAGGTTGCAATCGGCGCGCCGAGTATTCAAGCTACGGTGCTTCATCTTGAGCGTTGCGCATAGTTTGCGGTGATTCGCCGCAGGGCTCGGTTTGCGTAGCAGGACGGCGCTGCCAAGTTGTTGGGAGGACCGATTGAGTTTAATATAGTCTGAATGCTGTCCCACAATAACATATAGGGAGTGAATCCAGAAAGGGCGTTTTATGACGTTAATCTCACTGAAAAAGGATCTTGGCAAGATTCATCTGGTTGCTAAGCTGAGAAAAGTATCGAAAATGTACGGGCGTCTCTGGGCCCGCACTCGAGATGATGAAATTCAAAGCTTTTTTTCAAGTTGATCCAAAGACCAAGAGCATCATTCAAGATTGACTCGAATTTGTCATAATAGTGAGCCAACATCCTTGTTGCATGCCGTGCACGAGGTCGTATACAAGTATGGTTGACTAGTCGCCGCCGTGAGTGGTGGTGGTGGGGCGGATGAAGCTGGCCGTCTGCCGAAGCGCAGAAAAAATTATGGTTGCGACACGGCGCTAGATGGAAGCCTATTGCAGCGTCTGCAAAGAAAAAAGAAAGCGAACCTCGGCTTGCATCATCCTTCCCGCATCTACGCCTATGCGTAAATGTCCTTGCGAACCGAAAGCTAAAAAGATCGACGCCCTCCTTCCCCCCACGGTATCACTCACCAGCGGGTGCTGTGAGTTCCGGCCGCTGACAACACAGCGAGAGCCCTTTTGAAGCCATATCGCCAAGGTTCGACCCGGGGCACGCATAGCCCTCTCTGCCTTTTGCTCGCAATCGTGTGTCGGCCGCCATGTTTGAACTACCAGAGGCGAAAAGGTTAGTTATCAGCACTTGCACGTTTGCTGCGTTGGATTTCTCTGTGAATCTTGCGGTCAGGAGGAGGGGTGCCGTCCCGCCCTGGTGTGTGCGCGCCAGCCTTTGCTGCGTTTCTCGCGCACGCCCCTTGCTGCCTTATTCTGCTTGGATATAAGCCCGGAGTGTCAAGCAAAGGGGACGTGGCAGGTTTTCAAATTCGAGTGGCTAACTTTTTTACCATCAACAGAGTTCGGCGCGAAGATCTGGGAGACTCGGATGAATCGGACGTAGATGGAGCGGATGGAATCGTACACGATGAGGCAATGCAGGCTCGGCTCAATGCGCAGATTGCTGCAGCGCTGGGCTTAGACGAAGACGAAGGCGATGCGGCGTTTGACCACGAGCCGTCCGTTCCGTCTGAGAAGCTTCAACATAAGACACGCCAGGCAAACACCACCCTCACCACCGCCGACGACGACGACAGCGACGGCAACGACGAAAATGCCGACGAGCACGATGCCGAACAAGGGTATGAGTTCAACCTCTTCAGCACAGCCGGCGCGGGCGGCGCATCGGGTCCGGCAAAGGTGATACTCGAGGACGAAGCTGAAACGGCCGGCGAGGGAGGCTTCGTGAGGCCACGCCCCCTATCACACTATGCGGCCAAGGCGCCCTCGGCTCGGGAAAAGGAGCAATACAGCTACGCTGCCGTCACGGCCGACGACGTCGTGCAGTGGTCTGCTCAGCGGTCGTGGGGCATGGAGATGCCGTGGAAGGTCATCTCCATCACGGCCACGCGCAAGGCCGAGCCGGGCGACAAGTCTGTCGAGATACTCATGGAGACTACGGGCGAGGCCGCGGCCAAGAGGAAGCGTCCCGGCAAAAAGCAGCGGGTCCTGCTGCGCCAGCGCAAGAAGAGCAAAACCCTGGCGGCTGAGGACGCGGCCAAGCAGCAGGTCGAAAAGGAGGAGCACCTGAAGGATAAGAAGAAGAGGCTCAACAGGATAAAGAAGCTGCGAAAGCGTGCCAAGGACAAGGAAAAGAAGCTGGCGGCGGGCGAGGAGCCAGATGCCGACGCCGCTAGCGGCTCGGACGGTGCAGAGTAGGTTTACTGCTCTTGGGTCACAAAAGAGAAACCCCTGTAAATATGTAATGAACTCACGAATACAACATCTGCTTCACCGAGAGTAACTGCCTATTCTATTTTCAGACCAGACGCATAAATGCTGCAACGTGATGCGTAGCTTGGCCTTGGTTAAGCACCCCACCAGCCAATGAGCTCCTGCGGGCGCGGCTGTCTACCCGCCCCAAATCTGGATAGCTCTGGGCCCGCCAACCTAAAATCCATCAAACACGCGACAACGTCAGGCCAACGACCAAAGCCGCAAGGCGAACCAACGAGCTTATCGAATAGCATATACGATTCACATTCTGCAAAACCAGTGTTGCATTTCCGGTCGAGGCCCGCGCCCGCGCAACAGCGATTGATGGAGCAATAAGGAGCTACGAGGAATTTCCTTTCGACAGTCCGTTCTCGCCTGTGCAATCGGACCTTGAGGCCGACGACGAAAGACGGAAGGACTGGGCAAACAGGAGACCGCCTTGATAGCTTCTCATACCATCGGTATTGGGCTGCATCGAATCATTCCCGCGCAGTCAACGAATCAGCACAGCGGCCGGCTTCGGAAGCGAAGCGTCTTCAGCTATGAGCTCCGTGGACGCGGCCAAAGAGGAGGGACCGGCTGAGAGCCCGGCGGCTGCCGCCCCAGCTCCAACTGCCACCGTGACCGAAGTGCCGGCGGAAGACGACGAGCCTGCGACGACCGAAATGGACATTGACGTGCAGGACACGGGCGAAGTGGCCAACGCATCGCTGGGCACCGAGACGACCGACAAGCCCCCCGTCGCGCCGCCGCCCGCCGCGAACCGGCCGATTCTGCAGCGCAACGCCCTGCAGCGAGTCAACATGGAGCCGTCGCCATCGCCGCAGGGACCGCAGGGACACATCGGCGCCGTCAGCAGCAGCCCGATGCCGCAGGCGCCCGCGCCGCCCCTGCCGACCGACTCGCTCTCGCTGGCGCAGCTGCGCAAGATTGTCTCCGAGGTGAACCGGCCCGAGCAGGCCGCCTACGACTTTGTCTACGCCGACATGGGCCCGCACGCGGAAGAGATTGACGAGTGGTTCATGTACCAGTTCTGGCAGTGGGTGCGCCTCAACTCCGCGCAAAAGGCGTTTGAGTGGCACTGGAACCATGAGACGACGGGCGGCGGCGGCGGCGGCGGCGGTAGCGAGGTGGCCTGGGAGGACGCAGACCACGACACGCGCACGCGGTTCGTCCAGGCCGCGATTGCGGGCGTGCAGTCCAACGACGCGGCGCTGCGCTCAGCGTCCATCGGAAAGCTAGTGTACCTGGTGCTGGGCCGCTGGGGCGACACTGCCATGCCCAACACGGCGGTGCCGCCCGGCGAGGACAACGAGAAGGACGGAGACGGCGCGACGAGGAGCAAGGGTCCCGGTAGATCGATCGCCAGCATCATGCAACTGCAAGCCATCAAGGCCGGCGTCGAATGCCTCGCGTCGCTGGAGGGCTTACCGGTCGTGTGGGAAGCGCTGAGGCATGCCTTTGAGCTGCACTGGTCGGGAGATGCGCAGAATACGCAGCCGACGGGGCAGGGAAACCCGCAGGAGCCGCAGGACGAGCTGATGAATCTCATGACCATCATGTATATTGCCCTGCAAGAGGTTCTCAGCGACCCTGAGGACATGTCGGCATCGTATGGAAAGCTGCTCGAGCTGCAGCCGCCGCTCACAGAATTTATGATGACGGCGACGACGAAACTACGATGGGATGAGCAAAACGCTCTTCCTCAAACACATATATTACTGCTCTTTTGGAAGTCCATCCTGCTCGTGTTCGGCGGCACCAAGGACTTGCAAAGAGTTAAAAAGGCAACCAGCGAGCTGAGCGAAAATCAAGAAAAACAGACCATTACCGCCTCGCCGCTCGACTATCACGTCTTTCGTCAAGAAATCGTCTCCAAATACCCTGCATACGTACCGCCTCAACCCGCCATTCCTCTGGAAGACGAAAACACATCCCTTCTTCCCCCGCTTCCTCAACACACGAGCAGAAACAACGGCTCGAATGGCATCCTCCCTGCGCCATCCAACTCGCAGAACGGCGGTGCTAGTATTTTACATCAGCCGGTGCACATTGCCACGCCGGCGCCGTCGCCCCCGCCGTCACCAGGTGTCGGAGGTAAGGGCGGCAAGAAGCAGAACTACCAGACGAACCAGAACTTCCCGTTCATGTACCCACCGCTTGACGCCACCAGTAACAGCGCTGGCGGCAAGGGTCTTGCGGCGCTCGATAACACCATCAACCGCCGGTGGGAAGGCAGCGATATTCCCGCGTCGATCCTGGAGGCGGGCGAGCTGTTCTCTACGAGAGTGCGAATGACGAGGGCCACAAGACAGCTGTGGGACGAACGCGAGGGCTTTCTCAAGTTTGAGCGTGGATGGGAGGCCGGCGACGAAGATGACGATATTGAGGAGCTGGATCTCAGCGAGCTCACGGAGGAGGAGAAGGAGCTGCTCAAAGAGGTCAAGAGCGCGGATAAGGAGACGCGCAAACCAGCGGCTCCTGCAGAGGCTGTTGATTACGGCCCGCGGAGACAGGAGATGTGCGACAGAGATAAGAAGCGCTTAGAGGCAGTGGAGAGTTTCTACGTAAGTTTGTCGGGCCGGTTTGTGAGTAACGACAAGTACTGATTCGTCATGCAGCATCAAGCTTTGCCTCATTTACAGTCGTTGGTGATTGTTCTGCTGCGACCGGTTTTTGCCAACGTGGCAGCCATAGTATCACAGCAAGGGCCTCAGATGAACCAAGGCATGCAAGGCCGTAACGGCCCCGGCATGAACGGCGGACCCAACGCCGACAACGGAAGAGCAGGTGCTGAGGCACCCGAAATGTCGCCCGAAGAGGTGGATGCTGCTAGAACGAGAGAAATCACAACCAAAGCCATGTCGGGCATCTTGGTGCTGCTGCTGAAGTGGCTCAGACTATCGCGTGAGTATCCTACAAAACTTGAAATGAATCAGAAGCTGACTTGAATAGATGTATTACGATTTGAGTATTTTACTCAACTTTTATTGGACTCCAACTATGTCCCGCTTGTGCTGAAGCTCCTTGCCCACCAAGACGTGCAGCAGGTGGTAGACAGCAAAATGGATCGTCTCGAGAACAGGTTCGTCAGCCCGACTAGTGCGGAGTCACATTTGACTAACTTGGTTTGGTAGCTTCTTCCAGTTTTGTAATTTACGTTCCCGCTTTAAGGAAAGGACGGATAGCGATCTTGATCAAGAAGATGAAGACGAAGAGGCCGAGAACCAGGCCAACGGTGCGGAGGAGCCCGAAATCGAAGCCGAGGAAAGTGATGATAGTGCAGCTCCGCCGCCGATTAAGAGACGTCGATCTCCGCCAGCGGAAATTACACAGAGCGAACAGACAGCGGAGCCCGCGAGCCTATCTTCATACGAAGACGGCAATCGCGGCATGCGGCCCGAAGTCGATGAGCTTGGCTACCCAGTTAATGACTTGCCTATGGAGCCAATCACCGACTTTTCGTGGCGAAACTTTTTCTCGCTCATCAACTACCTGCGGGTGATGCAAAAGATTTGCAAGGGCAAGGCGCACCGCAACTTGCTTCTGGTGCAGTACAAGTCGTCGACGATTCTGCGCAAGTCCCTGCGCATCCCGCAGCCGGAGCTGCGACTGTACACGCTGAAGCTGTTCAAGAACCAGGTGCCCTACTGCGGGCGCAAGTGGCGGCAGAGCAACATGCGCGTCATCACGGCGGTGTACCTGCATTGCCGGCCGGAGCTGCGCGACGAGTGGCTTGCGGGCAGCGACATTGACGCCGAGGTCGACTCGGCGCTGCCGCTAGAGCAGGCGCTGCGCGGGCTGACGCATTGGTTCAACGTGCGGCGGTACCCGGACCAGACGCTGGGCGGCATCCCGACGACAGCGGCCGAGTACAGAGAGAAGCAGCAGCAGCATCCGGGGCAACAGATTCAGCAAGACTTTTTCACCCGCGAGCTGGAGAGGCTCGACTTGGACTGGTCCGAGATGAGCGGCGACGATGGCATGAGCGAGATGGAGGGGTGGTAGCGAAAGTTACGATTGCAGTTGAGAAATCATGATGGTAAATTTTCATGCATTAACAGTTGTTGATGTCATTGTTATAAACACCTATTGACCAAATAATAAAGCGCCTTTAGGAGGGGGTATCATCCTGTGATCCATCTATATATAACCCATAAATCATGCTGGCCACCAAAAAAACCAAATTAAAATTTCCATGTACCCAAATTCTATAGTGCATCTCATGTTCGTTTCTTTACGGGCGGTCATAGATGCCATCATCGTAGTGGTTACCCTGGGCAGGATACCTCGGCGGCATCTGGTGCGGCGTCTGCTCCCTGCGGTGCGGCTCGTACGGGCTGTCGTACGGGTTCTCCGCCGGGTAGGGCAGGACGGCGGCGGTGTCGGCGTTGTGCGCGCCGGCGTTGCTGCGGCGGTAGTAGTCGTCGCCGGCGTGGCCGTAGTGGTCACCCGCGTGGGTGTACGAGTCGCCGGCGTGGTTGTAGGTGTAGGCGGCCGTGGCCTCGCCGGGCCCGGGCGTCGTGTGACCCGTCACCATGGGGCTGTGCGATCGCCCAACCGGCGAGGTGTTGCCGTAGCCCGTCTCGTACTTGTTGTACGGCTCCTGGACGATGCCGACGGCGGTGGCCTCGGAGTCGCGGTTGTTGTTCACGTCGCGCGGCTGCGCGTGCTCGGGGAGCTGGTTGGGGTCGTACTGCGGCACGGCCTGCTGTCCGCGACGACGGCTGAAGATGCGGCCGAAGAAGGTCGTCCGCTGCTGCGGCTGCTCGGGAGGGTAAGCACCGGCGGTGGGCTGGTAGTTGTTGTAAGGGTTCTGCGTGTAGGGCATCTGCATCTGCGGCGGCGGTGGCGAGTTGGCGTTGCGCTTCTCGCGCTGGTGGTTGCGACCGAGGGCCAGCTCCACAAAGATGGAAAAGATGTAGAAGAAGATGGCGATGATGGCAATGGCCAGACACGCCGTCTCGAGCTTGCACGCGGTGTGGTAGCTGGGGATCTTGGTGAAGCCGCCGCCGGCGTCGAGCTTGTCGCCGGCTTTGCCTTTGCCAAACACGGTGTTGAGCTCGCCGCTGCTGCAGCTGCTGGCGCCGCCTTTATTGGCAACGGCGACGTAGATGTAGGAGCACAGGAGGGCGAAATCGATGCACATGGCGGTGAAAGAGGTGAGGGTGTGGCCGGCGAGGCAGCAGAGGAGGAGCAGGCCGAGCAGGGCGTAGGCGACGGCGATGCCCACGATGCCCTCGACGGCCTTGACGCTGGTGGGCGTGCTGAGGTGGTGGTTGGCGAGGGCGGCGAGGAAGTAGGAGTAGATGCCGAGGATGATGGCGCCGCAGAGGAGCTGGACGAGGCGGATGAGCCACTGGATCGTCTTGAGGCCGAGAGAGGTGCCTCGAGCCATGATGGGCAGGTTTCGTTGGTGTATTAGGTGTCTGTCTGTTTGTTGTATGTCGTGATAGTCAATGTAGCGTAGTGATGCAGAACCGGTCGTAGTGATACAAATTGAAGAATTTGATGTAAGAGATGAAATCGGCGATTCAGATCGGACACACAAAGGAAATAAAAGAAGATGTAAAAAGACGTCACGACATCGTGCAGGCATAAGCAAACGGGGTTCAATGGTGAATATATTTAGCTGGCGGACCACACAAACCCCGGCATGGCTTACTCGAAGCAGTAAGCAGGTTGTCTGCTGTGCAAGGCGTTTGGCCTGCACCGCCTGCAGGTCGGTGGTCGGCAGCGGACGCTAGTGGGGGAAAGAGGGGGGGCGATGATCCCCTGTATTTCTGCGGTGGCGTTTTTGACGTATGCGCTCGTACATGTTGAATCCGAAATCCGAGCTTGCCTTCTATACGCTCTCCATCACCTTTCGTCTACGCCCGAGATCTTAAAGTACAAGGAATTTTTAGCGGCTCTTTCTAATTACAGTCTTGCTCGGAAGAATCTCAAATGGCCGGATAAGGACGCTGGTTTCTGGATTGCGGAGCCGTGACAGAGTTGTCCATTGTCTTGCGTTTGTTGCTATTTCTGGAGATGACGACGACTGGTGGGGCTCAAGTTTTGGCCGTAGCGGGCGCGAACCCACTGAAAGAAGACCCTGGCGTCGACTGCTCAGAGGCTGGTGATGCAGCGCGTGGCTGGGTCGGGTGGCTGAGTGCAATAATAAAGTGGGGCACTTTGGCCACTGGTGACAAGCTTCGTGGCTGCAGCTTTGCCTCTGCACACAACAGCTTAGAGTTGAAGGCAATTCAGTTAGTGCCACTTTGTACGCGCATATGGCTACTATTAATGCAAGAATAACCTTCATTATTCTTGTATCGTTTCATTTGTAGATTTATTCATATTGAACGAGAGTTGTCAGACCTAGGGCCTTGGCTAGGGAGCAAATACATGAGCTGCATTCCATTCCCGCCGGCGAGGTTTGAACTGAGGCAGCTCCTCAACCGTGGTATTCGCACTCGGCCCCGTCCGCTTAGGGGGTAGTCGCTTCTAGGCTACATTAGGACCATGGCGATTAAACTAGTTAAGCATTTATAATAAAAAGATATCCCTAATTAATAAGAGCTCTTGGCATGGATTTACACCTTTACCGGTATGGCATTAATAATGTGTCCCAAGATCCACACTGTATTTACCTACCCTAGGGCTTTTATGACCAGAATTATTCGTATTAAGCATCTTTCCTTCAGTTTATTACATTAATAGGTTATGAACTAAATTCTTCAGTTAAATAATATAACTTGTTGCTTATTATAGGTAGCTAGATTGTCAAATATAAGCCTTTGTTAAGCCTGTGGATTCCCTTATACTGGCTATGGTGGAAGATGTCACTTAGTAAGACTAGACGGTGGCCACCGCAGCAGCACTCCTCAATGCACTCATTCGGTAGGGCTATATTCTTGAATCTGGCTCCTTGTCAAGTATAGGTCTCGAGCGAGGTCTAGGAGGCGGAGAAGCACTCATGGTGGCACAGGAACTGCAGCGTGGTGATGACGGATGACAAAGCCCTAGGACGACGGGGCAACTAAGCGATCCGCCGTGTATGGTAGAAGAGCGAATGCAAATCCATCGGTTTGAGATAAGTTCAGGGCTGCGTCTCTTTACAACTGCAATTGATTTAACGGGGATTTATATTCAATCTAAAGGCAACGTGGGGAATACCAGCCTGAACTACTGCTTTGGTTCCAGAATGCTGAGACATACAATCAGCCAACTATCAGGTAAACCAGCCGTGCTCGTCTCCTTCGAGACGCTCTTCTCCGTTCAAAACCGCCGTGAGTTTATTCGCATCCATACAGTAACGATCCTTGCAGACAGAGCCTCTCAGGATACAGCCCTGGGCGAGTGTTGTAGGCGTCCGTCCCTGCAAATCGGCCTTGTGCGGATTCGCACCTGCGTCTATCAGTAGCTGCACGATATCAGGTTCCAGTCCGCGCACGGCGTAATGCAGTGCGGTCCAGCCCCATAAGTCGACGGCATCAATGAGCACCTTGGCCTCGTCCACGAGAAACGACATGACAAAGGCTTGTCCTCTCTGGTAGACGCAACGATGCAGAGCCGTCATTCCATTTGCATCGGTAGCCTCTGCGATACTGTGTCGTACGGCCCCGTCGCCTAGTACTTCCCTCAGCACGTCTAGGTCGTCGGCGGAGCTTGCCTCCCGCGCCAGATGGTGGAACCGGGCGAGCCTGTACCATTCGTCGCCGATGGTTACTTGATCGTCGCACTTGGCCAGGTAGTCAAGGGATTCGATGTGCCCGCCGGCAGCTATCATGGCGATCAGGGATATGGTCACCTTGAGGTCGCTTGGCCGCCAGCCTCGGATCAGATCCAGAAGTTGGGGCTGGGCCGCACATGTGGCTACTATACGCTCGGTGAAGACGAGCGCATCTCCTGCCGCGTCCAGAATCATCATACATACGTCTCCAAATTCATAACTAGGACCTTCCAGTAGGCTGAGAATGAAGTCTTCTGATGCGCCGGCCAGCAGATTGGAACAATGCGGAATCAAATGTTGTATTGCGTGGTTGTGGTGATGTCGGTCCTCGACCGCTCTTTGCAGCGCCACAGGGGCAAGTGCTGTTACCTCATCCGCCTTCCATTTCAGAATCGTCTCGAATTCTTCTTGAAAAGCTTGGTAGAGTAAGACATCTGTTGTCAGCACTAATTGGTGACCATACTGCTTCAGGAGCCAATCGAGATTGTCCGCTGTGGCGGCCGCCAAGACATCGGGGGTGATGTCTGCCCCAGAACCGGCATCACGCAATAGCATCGACATGATGGATTTTCCATCTTTGGAATTGCTCGCCGCAGCTTCGAGAAGAGGAGATTTTGCCGCTGGCTCGTCAGAGTTGTAAAGATCCAAGAGCAACTGGACCGTTTCTCTATCCTGCCGGCGCGCGGCCTCTTTAAGAATGCTCATGTCGATGATGCCACGCTCTTCAGCGCAATGTCGAAGAACGTTCTTGAGTAGGTTTGGGTACTCGCCAGGTTCGAGGCGACAGAATCTAAGGCGCAAAGCTGTTCTCATCAGATGACGCGTAGCCTCGGGGGTGCTCATTGGGAGTCTGAGAAAAGTATAAATTGCGCCAGCAGAAGACGCCTTTAACAGGAGCTCCTGGACTAGAACATCCTTGAATAATGCGTCTCCTGTAATTTCCACAACTGCGTCATACACGGCCCGACTGTTGCGCCTGATCCGGCCTGCGGCCAGGAACATGTCTCGCGCCTCGAAAGTACCTGCTAGACAATACTGAGCCAGTATTTTCACCGTATCTAGGTCTCTTCTTTCGATGCACAACATGATCAACTCTTTAGTGATACCGGCACAGGGCTGCCCTTGCTGCTGCAGAGCCTGGTACACAATTTCTTTACCGCTTCGCCTATGCAGCGCCAACGAGAGCAGGGGCTCCTCGAGCAAAAGGTGCTGTTTATTTTGCTGAATAACCAAACGAAGACCCATATCGTAAGTATCGTTACGATCGAGCATAGACGCTAAGATCTTTGGGCTCAAGACAGCTTCATCCCGAAGCGCCTCGTATGGAAGCAAGCTCATGAGCCGTGACACGCATGCCTCTCCACAACGCACAATGTTCTCTTGTTTCATTGCGACCAAAATCTTGTCTGGTGTGCTGATATCGGCGATGGACGATACCAGCAGGCGAAAAATGTCCGAATCTTCATGAAAGGCGGTTTCGTACAGCACCGTGGTTGTGCCTTTGCTGTAGCGGCGTTGCAGAAATTCTAGTAACGGCGACGCTCCGTTTGCCAAAAGTAACGAGATTGCTTCAGTATCCGAGTTGCCGGCTGCGATCATGAGCGGCGTTCCTCCAAATTCCCACACCGCATTGACATCGGCTCCTCTTGAGATGAGAAATTCCGCAATGGGCATCTCTCTACTGGCAACAGCGGTACTCAAGGCAGAGCCATATTCGGCGCAAGGCTCGTTTAAGTCCACTTTTTGGTCATTTACTAAGAAGGACACCACCTTCAAGAGCCCAAGATAAGCAGCCAAGGTCAAATCTGTCCAGCCAAATAATGACCTAAAGTCGCTAAAATAAATGTAACCCCAAACCTTCAAAGGCTGTCCCGACGTCCTGGAGAGCTTTATTGCCTGTTCTATCCACTTTTCTTGGGCGTTGTTGTCTTGTTTCTTGAAGTGTTCGGGCCAGTGATTGGCTGCATAGCCCAGCAACGGATACCCTGCTGTCGAAAGCAACGGCAGAGCTCGCGACGAGAGTTCTGAAAGTAGGAGATACTGCATGCAGCAACGAGACATCAGCTCGTGAATAGGGCTGAAGTCAGCGAAGCGCCCTCCCCATTTCGTAGCTGCTAAAGTTGGCTCAGGCTTCCTCATGAGATATTCTGATGCGGTCAAGTGAATGAATGAAAGTTTGCCGTCGTATACGCTGATGAGAAGGCCAGAAAAGTTTTTGACTATGGCCCCAAAGTCGACTTTCCAACATTCTGCTTCCAGCTGCGCATGTGTTTCGAATCCGTTCTCCTCCAAGGCTAGAGCAAGCGCATAATTTGCCTCTTCCACGGCCAATGGCCTAAGTGCGCCCAACAAAATCTGGAGCAAAGTACTTGTGATTCTTTCATTCTTGGCTTTGCGCAGAATCTTTTCGTACGCCTCCGAGACTTCTGCTGGCACGTCGGCGAGCAGCGCATCCACGTCCCGCCGCCGACTGTACTGATCTGGGTCCGCTTTCATGATGCGCAGGGTCAGATGCAGCCACAGATAGGTCTTGGTTCCTTTGGATTTGAGGGTTTCCTCTATTTTTCGTCGATCGGCAGCGTCAAATTCGCCGGCAAAAGTCTCCAGCTCGGCATCAATCACGAGGCCGATATCATGGCTAATTTCTTGGTGCCTTTCGTCAGCGTCGAAACGGAAGTATTGAGCGCCCTTCGAAAGAGGACGAAAAGATGTTACGATATCGTAATAAGGTCTGCTTGTAATAAAAAATTTGACCTTGGCTTTGGAGGTTGTCCCATTGCTGTCATAGTAGTTGTCCAGTTCACGGATGAGCTTTGCCCGGCCCTCTTCGTTGCACTCGTCAAAAGCGTCCAGTACACAAATAATATCGCCGCTGGTCGATGTGTCCGCGCAAGTGGCCAAAATACCCCACAGTTCTTCAAAGCTGTCGGTCAAACTATCACCGACAGCTTCAAAATCTGGGAGGGCATGCTCGATCAGGTCTCTTGTCGACTTTTGAGAAAACAGCTGATGCAGGAGAGCGCACAACGCGGTTGTGATTTTGGTTCGCTGAATCTCTTCATCTTTGAAGAAGAAGTAACACACTGTCGCTTCGGCGCTTGTGACTGTGGAGGAGCCAACATCGACGGTAGTTTCAGTTGTCTTGAGATGGCCATCTTTGACAAGCGTTCGTGCCAGCACGGATTTGCCGCATCCGGGGCCTGCAGTCAGCCAGAAAACGCCAGAACCAGGTGCATCACGCCAGCCCGAAAAGCCTTCATCGGCAAAAAACCATTCGCACGTCCCCTTTACCGAATCCGCGTTGAATTCCATGCCTCCTTTATAGTTGCCAGCGGTCGATTTAAGCGCCCGCAGGAAGCTTCCTTCGGCGTCTTTTTGTCTGTGGTCTTTCATGGTATCGAGTATCTTCTCCTCTGTTTCGCGGATGCTCTCTAGCTTCGCGTTTTGTAAAGTCAGGCTCTGGGCCATTTCTTCTCTCTGAAGAGGCGCAATGTTGGCGAGGCATCTGTCGCTGAGTTTGACGACATGGGCCTCTTTGGCAACCCAATCATTATCACCCGCAACCTTTTGCCACGCGCGAGACAGCTGCTTCTTTGACAGGTGGCAGACCGCACGTATCTGGTACTCAAGCATGTACGAATATACGTTTGACAAAGGCAAAGCAAAGTTTTTATAGTGCTCCGAAGAAGCAGAGAGCAAGTATATTTCTTCGTATCGTTTCCAGTATTCTTGGAGTTCGCCGACAGTTGTGAATCCCGTTACCAAAGCCTGGTTTTGGGCAAAACCTCCGCTCAGCAGCTAAAGAACGTTAGATTATCAAGAAAAGAGGAAATACGAAAAAAAAGGGCTGAAGGAGAGGCACACTGGAACGAACACGGAAACGGTTGACCAAGCAAGCGCCGCATATGGCTGCGAGCTGAGCGCCTGCTTTACAACTCCATCTGCCAAAGCAAGAAGTTTGATAAATTTCTCGAGTTGATCGGAAACTTTGTGATCTTTGCTTCGAATTGAAAACTTCCACTGGCTCTTCTCACGACCGTCTTGTAGAGCCTTGACTAGCGCCTTCACTGAGTCTGGGTTCGCGAGAGCGCCATGCGCGTCCCCACCACCCGCCTCGACATGTTTCGCATAGTCGTTTACAAGCTCTGGCTCCCGTTCTGACAGTGCTCGATACGCGCGTGCCCACAGGTCCTCGGAAACGTTGGCTTCGTTCTCTGTTTCTGCCGCTGTCTCGGTCGCAAACACTGAGGCTGTGTCCAGCGGCTGGGCTGGTGGCTCCACGGGCTGCTGGACGGTCGCCTCCGCGATCACCAGTCCC
The DNA here is from genome assembly GCA_029218145.1 of Aphanocladium album. Classification (NCBI taxonomy): domain Eukaryota; kingdom Fungi; phylum Ascomycota; class Sordariomycetes; order Hypocreales; genus Aphanocladium; species Aphanocladium album. The sequence continues at coordinate 71,325 of JARDXD010000898.1, read as the reverse complement.
TCAACCGCTCTCGAGGCGCGATCGACTGGGCGCTCATTCGCATTCGCATTTTCAGCTGTCCTGCGCTCACGTCCAATCAGCCCTCGAAAAGCTTTCCGCATTTTGAAGGCTCTATTACCGTGGTTGTCGTGTTGCTCTACGGGCTGGCTCAGTGCACCCCCGCACCAGCGCGACTGACCTGCATAATAAGCTGGCCCTAGAGCCTGGTCAGCGCTGGACAGCGATTATCGCTGCACGGGCTGCATGGCCGCTCCAACACAGCCATTGAGACGACTGAAAGGCGCTCATTAAATTCAATTGCCGAGTGGTGTAGAAATGCGGCAGTTCACGTCAAACATACTGCCAAGGTGCAGCGCGCGCGACATTGCGATGGTTCACTTCGCTTGTCGGGATGAGGAACGAACAAAAGAGCGCCTAAGCAAGCGGCAACTTTCCTTTGGAGATTGACTTTGGCGATTTGGCGATTTGGCATTTGACTGTCAAGAGAAACTCCACAGACTTTGGGAAGACTAACAAAACTTTGAATATGCTCGGACAACGCGCGAGCACGCGGCCTTATCCTAAATTCTAGAACAGACGTGGAATCCGGGTTGAACTTCTCAATTCCATACACCGACGCACGTGGGGGAGTAAATTTCTTTCGCACATATTGGTCGTCAGCCTCAGCTTCGATACAGCTGTCGCGTGCCCGCTTGGCGGAGCACCACAGCCAAGCACGGGGAACAGAATCCGCCAAGTCGGTACATGAAAATTTATCGAACTATGCCTTGGCAACCGCGTGCAGCTTCTCGATTCATTAATCTATTTCAAGATTCGGTGACGCATTGAATCAAATCTCCAATGCTGTTCCCCTTTACAGTTGTGGTGGCCTGCTTGCTTGGCGGCCTGGAACAATACCAAATGTGAGGCGAGTCGGGGAGGGCGGCTGAGTCGCTACCCTGTCAAGGACGCAAGTAATCTGGGCAGCACAAAGGGAGCAAGAGGAAAAAAAACAAGCTTCCTTCGGGGAGCCCAGAGGTTCGAGACGGGTCTTCAGGGCCCAAGAGGTGGATCGTCCGACGAATAGCAGTTGCGCCTTCAACTGCTTCGCGACCGACGGGTGGGCGCCCGCCGTTGCTGAGAAGTAGGGAACCTTCGCAGCCCCTAGAGGATCTGAGGCAATAGGCAGATCCCACGTGGGTGCTCTGAGATGGTTGAATGGTTGCTCTGGGGGAATTGTGGTGCTTGCCAAGAGTTTAAGCTTAAAGGTCCGTACCAGGGCTTGGGGTGGCGCAACCGCTAGAGCCAGTTCGGGCAACCAGTTTGGGCAAGGACTTATACCAGTCTCGCTCATAGTAAAGCAGAGGCGGCCACTGCCTATCGCGCGTGAATAATGGGCAGTGCTCGGTGTCCATTTTTTGACATTGGTAGGGGTTCTCGCAGCCTGTCAAGTTGTGCACATGCGACAGACTTCTCGTTATGGGGATTGGGCTATTGAAAACGCCACATGAGCTGAGGACCGGCCGTCGTGGTGCGCAAAAACGTGCTGCCTCAAGGGCTATAAGAAGAAATCCATCCCCAAAGCTAAGAGATCTCTTGTCTTCTGTGTCCATCAGGCAATTCTCTCAACTCTTAACACAAGACTACTCTCTGGTTCGAGTTGGAACCAATAACCCTTCACAATGGTTCTCCACGAGTACACTTACATCTTTGCCATCGGCACTGGCTTTGCCCTTCTCGAGGCTTTCAACAATGGTGCCAGTACGCTATCACCCCATCCTCAAGCCACTGTCTTAGCAATCTACTAACAACATTCCTGCAGATGATGTCGCCAACGCCTGGGCCACCTCCGTCTCCTCCCGATCCGTCTCATACAGAGCCGCCATGGTTCTCTGCCTGGTCTTTGAACTCCTTGGTGCTCTCGCTGTCGGCGCTCGCAGCGCCTCCACCATCAAGAATGGTATCATCCCCGTCGCCGCCTTCCAGAACGATGCTGGTGTCCAGCTCCTTGCCTTTGCCTGCGCTTCTGCTGGTGCCTCCATCTGGGTGATGTGGTGCACCCGCCACTCTGCCCACGTCTCTTCCACCTACTCTCTCATCTCCTCTCTCGCTGGTGTCGGTGTCGCTACCGTCGGTGCTGGCGGCGTCCAGTGGGGTTGGAACAAGGGCTCTGGTCTCGGTGCCATCTTTGCTGGTCTCGGCATGGCCCCTGCCATCTCTGCCGCCTTTGCCGCCATCATCTTCATGCTCATCAAGCTCACCGTCCACTTGCGCAAGAACCCCGTTCCCTGGGCTGTCTGGACCTCCCCCTTCTTCTTCCTCATTGCCGGTACTGTCTGCACTCTCTCCATTGTCTACAAGGGCTCTCCCCGTCTGGGTCTTTCCAAGAAGCCCGTCTGGTACCTCCTTGCTGTCACCCTTGGTGTTGGTTTCGGTCTCTTCGTCATGTCCGCTCTCTTCTTTGTACCCTACGTCCACGCCAAGGTTGTCAAGAAGGACTACACCCTGAAGCTCTGGCACGTCTTCCTTGGTCCCGCTCTCTTCTGGCGCCCCGCTCCCCCCGATGCCGAGCGGGCCAAGGTCCCCAACTATGCCGTTGTCCAGCACGATGCCGAGACTGAGAGCGAGGCTGATATCCGCCCTCCCAGCGACAACCTCAAGGGCAACGATGATGCTGTCTTCGCCAGCAAGGAGGTCAACCCCCCTGCACAGCGCAAGCTGATCCTCGCCGAGTGCAACCAGGAGGGCTACCAAAGACTTATGCACGAGGCTCTCGAGGCTCACCACGCCAGACTCCGCCAGGGCCGTGGTCCTCTTGCCTGGGCCATGCGCACTCTTCACAACAACCCTATGGGTGCTGGTTCCTTGCACGAGACTGCCAACCTGATCACTGCCTGCAAGCGCGTCCCTGCTATGATTGTCTGCGCTCTCCTCTACGGCGCTCACTACGACATCCACACTGCTCAGGTCGGTATCGAGGGTACCCCCGAGGGTCAGCGCATGGCTCGCGTCTACGAAAACGCCACCAAGTACCCCAACGAGGTTGAGTACCTCTACTCCTTTGTCCAGATTATCACTGCTTGCACTGCCTCTTTCGCTCACGGTGCCAACGATGTTGGTAACGCTGTCGGTGTCTGGGCTGTCATGTACGCTGCTTGGTCCACTGGCAAGGCTGCCGGCGCCAAGGCTCCGGTTCCTCTGTGGCAGATTGCCGTCATAGCTCTTACCATCTGCATTGGTTTCATCACCTACGGTTACAACATCATGAAGGTCATGGGCAACAAGATCACCTACCACTCTCCTTCTCGTGGCTCCTCCATGGAGCTGGGTGCCGCCATCACTGTCCTCATCTTCTCTCAGTACTCTCTGCCCGTCTCCACCTCCATGTGCATCACTGGTGCCACCGTCGGTGTCGGTCTGTGCAACGGCACTCTCAAGGCTGTCAACTGGAAGCGTGTCTTCCTCCTGGTTTTCTCGTGGTTCATGACCATCCCCATTGCTGGTCTCATCGGTGGCTGCCTCATGGGTATCCTCCTCAACACCCCTCACTTCGGCAAGAAATAAGTTTCTCTCGCTCTCTGGATTATCTGCATGGAGTTTATGATTGGTTAGATACCAAAAGATTGATTAGATATACATAGTTCGCGCATAATATTACATATGGTTTAAGAACGCTCCTCTGTTTGCCCTCGTTGACGATCCATTTGTGCGGCAACCTTCCTTTTCAAAAGCGGAATGGCATTAACCAACCTGAGTCCACTACGCATGACTGTCATTGCGAACCACCCTGGAAGACCTGTTTTGTAGATGGCATCATCTTTGTTAAACCTCTCGAGAGACTTTTCCACGCGCTCCCAAGCATAACAGTGCATCTCCTTCTCGTAATTTCCGACAGCATCAACAACGCCAATTTCGCCCTTTGCGACGCGAATCAGATTATCGCCAAGAATTCGAGCGTCAAGAAGCGCAGTATTAGCGCCAACACCAAGACCCGGCGTCATGGTGTGGATCGCATCGCCAATCAGCGTTACATTCGTGCTCGTCCAGGGCTCGAGGCGCTCAGTCGTGCGAATATTGAGAGCAAAGCTAGTGTTTGGGTCGGACAGTTCGTAGAGCCTCTTGAGGTCGGGATGCCAAGTCTTTGTTATTTCAAGCAGAAACGTGTGAATGGCTTCGCCATTCATGGTCATGATGTCATCCGGGACGCGGTCGCCATGGGCGCCGTAGCCGAGGAGGATGTAGTCTCGCGTATTGTCAAAGTGGGCTCCTGGCCACATTTTAAGCAGCGCCTCGTCCGTACCACCGATGCTGTTAGACTTTGGCTTGTGGTCCTCATCCCATGGGAATTCCATGACGTGAATGATGGTGCTATCGCCATGAGGTGCTTGCACCATTGTGACGCCGCGCATCATTTTGGGGGTAAGAAGAGCCCTCGTTTCTTCATTCAGTGGCACTTTGGTTCCAAGTCCATACAGGCCAGATTCTTTTATGACAGCGTGCGGGAGATATTGCTTGCGTGTTGGAGAGCTTGTGCCTTCAGCCCCCACAAGAATGTCGCCCACTTCTGAGCTTCCGTCTTTGAAGTGCACTGTAACAGTGCCATCTTCGTTTTGGGTGTAGTGTGAAAAGTGTTTGTCGAATTGAACGTGATCTTCAAGTCCCGTAAGAAGAAGTTGCCGTAGAGTCATGCGACTGACAGAGTATTCCGCAGCCACGCCATCTGCCGAGGCTCTACTGAAGCCATCGATGCTGAGCAGCTCTTGCATCTGCTCAGTGAGCATGTTGAAATAGTCGGGTGTGACGGCGGCGGTATTTTGGAAGATTGTGAAAAGGTCTTTGGGAACGCAAGCCGCAAGACTGCGAGCGCCCTCTGGTGAAATTCCAACGCGATAACCTTGCAAGCCATCGCTACGTGTGCGATCGCGCTCGAAGACAGTGAAAGCAACATCGGCCTTTGACTTTTGTAAGGCGTGGGCCAGCGCGAGGCCGCCAGTGCCAGCGCCAATGATGAGAACGCGGATTGTCATGGATGGCAATTGAGAATGGTAGAAAGTGTGCAAAAATAGAATTAAATTTTTATGATGTATATTGGAAACAGGAATTACAGGACAGTCACAGATGATATTTATATACAATTCTTTCTCTTGATAGAGTAAAATAAATTTTACTTCGTGACGACGCTCCGGGCTGAGACGGAGCTGCCGCTCCACTTGTCGCCAGTTCTCGACGCTAAATCGCAAAGCTAACCCAAAAGAGAGGCGTTGCTCGACGCATCGCATGGAGTAGTAAATTCAGCCCTGCCCAATCTTGAAGCACTATCATCCTTTGCTAATTCGAGTCATTTCAGATGCTTGGAAATGAAATGAGATGACGACGATTATTCGTATCTGTTGACAGCCTGGATATCTCGCTCAGTCGCGTCGGTGCCCAACCAGCGGCCACTTCAGCCGCTGGTGCACCACTGACGCAGGCGGACACAACAGCTGCGTCTGTATGCAAGTGGCTAATGCAGGATTTAACTGTAGCACGACATGCGATGCTTTTCAAGCTCTATTGACTTCTTGATTGGATCTAGCGCACCTGAGATAGGTCCCATGTCATGCCGGCTATTGTCAAAGTAGTGCAGGGTAGCCTTGGAGGTGAGGCGGATCGCAAGTCTTGGACATCTAGACACCTCGACATGACACAAAGCGACGTATACACAAGATATATGGCTCCAATGGAACAGCCTTATGCGTGAATTCTCCTTTGATGCGAGTGACTGGTCATAAAGTATTATCGACATCAAGTCACACAGCATCTAGTCTGGCATTTGGAGTTAGTATAAGTACACGATGGACAAGCCAGGTCAAAAGAAGATGAGTAGACACATAACGAGAAATAAGTTCAAATAAAATCACAATCAAAGTACTCATTGATCTTCAAATCATCATCTTTAATAGAAAGGTAAGACCAACTACCACCACCTCCAGGACTTCACAGACTAAAGAGCGTTAGTATCCACCAAACGAGTAATCTCAGCCATGTCGGACCATATCCGTATCGCCGCATTGAGTGCCGAAATTGCGCAGTTGCAACAAGAAATCGAATACTGGAAACTGCAAGAGCAATCCGTGGCAGCGGATTTGACTAGAGCCATAGAGGTGCTGCGGCAGTACACCCAGCGTGGCCAGCTGCCCGATCCCATGACACAGGCGGCCGTCAACAACCACTCGGTGGCGCTAAACAGAGTGCGAAGCACCATCGCGCAGCTGTGGCAAAAAAAGGGAGACAAGGAGCGAGAGCAGGCGGATCTGCAGAGGCGAGTCAGAAGTCGAGGGTACTAGGGGAAACCAGTTAGCAAAAGGAGTTTGACGGGCAACCAGAAGCGCATCGATGTGACTGTGCACTAGTAAAGGAACACGGCGCCGCATTTCCTGATAGAATCAACCGCTCTCTAATTTCTCAAGCACTGCGGAAGCGTTTGTAGTCTTCTGATTGCCAGGTCGAACCGTCACAGTCACCAGCTTATCCGCGAGCATTGGCCGCGCTGATCAACCCATTCGCCGAGAAACGACGGCCGGCCGAAAGCAAGGGAACAAGACATATCTGAAAGCAGGAGATGATGTGTCTCGCCTATCTGGAGCTGTTTCTCTCCTTTGATCCCAAGCTCTCTATTTAAGCTTTTGAAGCCTTCCATTACTTATGATGGCCAAATGCTGTATCAGCCTGGTACCTGAGTTGCAGTGATGAGGCACTATCTCCGAGTGTGACAACGCGATACATGCACAATTGGTCAGTTTATGTAACGGGAAAAAATTGTAGAATCTGAGCGAGACGCTTGTGTAGACATTATCTTCGCACAATCTTAATTGATAACTCTTGCTCAGGGAGGACGGACGGAAGCCAATAAGAGCGGTTCGCAGGCTCAAGATGGACAGTCGGCTCCAGAATGCACTAATTTTTTTTTACCTTCAACATACGGAGTATTTATATAGAAGTAGTACAGCGACGTAAGAGGAACACTTTTAAAATTATCGTGCGAATTAGGATGCAGCGGCATCTACCATTGATGTTGTCAACATGGCCAGGCAACGGCCAATTCACCCGTCGGCTGGCTCTGTGTAAGATAAAACACACATAATACTACCAAGAATGAAAAGACAGAACCAATGAAGAGAACTGAGCAAGTTACAGATCACAAAGAGACTAGTAATTTTTAGTAATTTTCTTTTTATCAAAAACACGCGCTTTATCGCCGTCACCCAAATCCTGTAGCGATTCGGTGGTGATAGTGGAGTCCACCAAGTGCACCTAAAATCAAGCGTGGCTCCATAGCCACAAGCTTGCTGCTCCATCATCGCAACGGGCCACCATGGACGCCGCGAAACACTGGGCACGACGAAACCATATGTATCACACCCAGTGTCGCTATGGTCAATGTCGCCGGTAGGAGCAAAGGATGCGCCACCTGCAAGCAGCGCAAAGTAAAGGTCAGACATGCCGCCTCTGGCAACACGCGCCCGTGAATGACTCCCGCTAACCCATATCTCGCACAGTGCGACCTGGGATTCCCGCAGTGCCAGCGCTGCATCGACTTGCGGCTTGCGTGTCCAGGACCGCGAGTTGGTGCGTTCTTCGTACACGCCCAGGCAAATGCACCACGGCCAGCGTCGCCACGGCCGCCGCCGCCGTCGGTCGCGCAGGTGCACCAGGCGCTTACACGGATCCCGCCCGCTTCTGCCCTGAGGGCGTGTCGCGCCGACGCCTTTGACCAGCTCTTTGTGTCGCACTTTATCGAGTCGTTTGGCCTGCCCAAAAATATCAGCGCCGGCCCGACGTGGCTCGAGCGGCTGCCCTCGTTCCTCGATGCCCGCGGCGACGCGCTCGCGACCGCGTCTATCCGCTCTGCGTCCATGCTGAGCTACGGGACCTGGGCTCACGACGAAGCCATCCAGGCCGACTCGTATCGTTGGTACGCGCGCGCCCTCGCGCAGCTCAAAAAGTCCATCGCACAGGGCAAGCAGCCGGCTGCAGCACTGAAAAGGGCAGTCTGCGCGGCGGTGATGCTCATCCACTTTGAAACGTGGGCGGGCACGTCGCGCAACGCATGGGTGCATCACGTCAAGGGCGCGGCGTCGCTGCTCCTGGCCGCCGGCCCAGAGGCGTGTCGCGAGGGGTTCTTGCAGTCGGTGTTCAGCCACCTTCGGTTCCAGGTTTTCATTGCGGCCATGCAGGAGAGTACGCTGCATGCTTTTGCCGAACCCGAGTGGATGGATGTTCCGTTTCAAGGCTGCCGCAAAACTCTTTTCGACGAGCTGGTCGACGCCCTCTTTACAGTCCAGAGATGCCTATTCCTCATGCAGCAAAGGCTCGAGGCGGGAAGGGAGCAGGATGAGTACCACACAGAGACAATAAATAGGTCGATCGAAGCGGCCGCGAAACAACTCTTCGAGTGGGATGCCAAGTACATGGCATTCTTGCGCCCGGCTTCGTGGTCCCACCCTGAGCGCACCACTGACCTGGTATTGCCAGGCCATGTCGTTTTTGCAGAGCTAGAGGATGCTGAAGCGGCAATGGCTAGGCTCCCTGAAGCGGCGCTGCTGTCCCTATTCCACGCTGGACGACTCATTGTCACCCAGCTCGCCGCGCCTACCTGTGGCAACTTGCGCAACACAGCGCAGGAGGATTCTTATGTTATTTTGAGGATGTACAGAGGTAGCAGACAAGATAACATCGAACCGAGCAGCAAAATACGGCCATTCATGATGCTGCCAGGGCTCAAGATTGCCAGTCTTTGGAGCCCATTGCCACAAGTGCGAAACCAAGCTCGTGCATTGCTGCTCAGCGAGAAAATTCTGGCCAGCCCCATGTTCGATATTGCATTGACTACGAAGGGATACTTTTCGCAAATTGCGAGCCCAGACTCTAGAATCACGTAGGCAACGTTCTCGCCATGAATTCTCTGCCATTCTTACTCTAGCTAAGAAAGAAAAGCAAAATATGTGTTTCTTGTCTGCCTGCTCATGCCAAATCCTCTTTGGTTCTCTGAAGTTTAGATAAAGTTAGCGATGCTCGTTCTGTAAATGCCATGCATGGATTTCCGCAGCAAATTTTTTCCTCTTAGATCATAGCCAACGCTGAACCTCCTGTCCTAGTCATCTAGCTTGATTTCGGCTTTGCCAAGTTCTTCATCACCGTCGAAAACACGATAGACCAAATGACCGGAGTCGTCGTTGAGTCTTGTCTTGATGACCAGTGAGACTTCGTAATAGAGCTTGCCATCCTTAAGCCGTCTTCGGGCTTTGGCCAGATGCCTCTCATGTAGCTCGTAGAAGACCTTGCCCACCAATTCAACTCCTAGATATGATTAGTTTGCAAACTTTAGCGCGAAAGAATACCTTACTTACGAGAATCCTCAACATTTTCAGTTCAGGAGGGCTATGCAGATTGCAAGAATACAGCTCTAAGAAGGCTTTGGGAGGCGGCGACCGAGAGACTTGCGTTATGAAGTCTGATTTAAATTCCGAATTTTGAGTCAACCTCCCACCCTGATTGAATCAGCGAGTCAGACAACTTGCATATATAGTATAGGAAGTTGGCAGCCGATGCTATTCGGGCCTGTACTCAGTCGAGTGACTTACCTTGCACACCTGCCAGTCCATGAAGCCGGTGAGGTATTTTTCATTGTCGAATACATCAAGCCAGACCCATCTGATGCTTCCGTCGTAGCCATTGTGCTTGTCTGGATTGTAGACGCGGCTAATACCGGAACCGTAATGTCTGCGACACTTTTTCTCGCCAACGATTGAGCCTTCCAGCCCACGAAGGACAGCTCCTTTGGAAATAGCACACCATCTAAATAGTTACTATCAGTGTTTCAAATCATTGTTCTTGAGTTGACTTACGCGCCAGTTACAGGTTTAGTGAAGCGAATGCCCTTTTCCAAGCACCATTCTTCGATAGCCTCGCACAAGTAACGCGAGTCTGCAAAGCCGCCGACAACGGCAACAGTGCTGATGGGAGTCTCACCAATTTCTTCGGCTTGCCGGGCTTGGTTTGCAATCAGAGCTAGCACCTTCTTCACTACTGGATCAAAGACCAGTCGCAAATCATCATGCGAGAGCAGGACAGAAGATGATCGCCGCTCGTAATACTTCTCCGTCTTGCGGGAGCGCTTGAGCTTTGGTATGTGAAGAGATAGCCGGTATGGTCTCTGATTCGAATTCGCTCGACTAAAGTCTTTTTTTCTCTGCTCGAATTGATTCATAAAGGCGCTGCCAGGACCAATGGCGTCTTGTTCCGAAGAGGTAAATGAGTTCCCAAATCGGTCGCTCATAAGTTTGAAGAAGTTTCGGTCGACCATTGTGGCGCCACATTTTCCAGCTATAAGAAAAGATTAATGAAGAGTCTTATAAGCCAATGAAACGTTGAAGTTGACACTTACCGACACCTACGGCAATTTCATCCAGTTTCAGCCCCGGCTGCAGAGCTTTGATGCCGTAAGTAGTGATGTCCTGGCATTGTCAAAATTAGCAATTTGGGCAGTGATAGGATAGATCCTTTAGAGTAGTAACTTACCACTGTCCCACCTCCACAGTCGCATATCATCATTCCATCACCAGCCTGGACATGATGTAAGTATTGATGGGAGGAGAAATTGTTGTTATTCTCTCATACCTGAACGAAAGTATTCAGTCGATCAATGCTCGACTTGAGAATGTAGTGAGCCGCAGCTTCTGGCTCCGGAATCAACTTGATGGTATCGATTGGCCTACTGCCAAAACCAGCCTCTATAGCTGCCACTTTAGTGATCATTTTAGCCTTTTCACTCCAGGAGGCCGGAACAGTCAACCAAAACTCAACAGCCAATTTGTCCAAGTCCATTGAGCCAAACTTCTCGCGCTTAGATGTCTCAAACATCTGGTAAAGAAGTTTCAAGTATTCAGTAGTGACATACTTAATTGATTTGCCTTCTGGTACATGCATCAGTGCAGCGGATTTGCTGCCGTACACGTCCGGGTCGTCAAAGTCTGACAATAAAGCGAACTTGTCGAGGAGAAGTTTTGTCATTGAGCATGAGGTCATGCCTGGCTCAACTTGGTAACCCCAAAGATCTTTTCCAAGATCTTCGTTCTCTTCTTTGAATGCAATACGGCTCGGGGCTTTAACGCAGTGTTCAGCGCTGTGGGAGAACGCCCCAGGATATTTTGTCCAGGAGATGATATCCTTGAAATCTGCTGCATTCGACAGCGCAAAGCTGAGACCTATGTTTTAACTGTTAACAATATTATAGCTTCAAGCGAGACGATGCACTCACCAGAATAAGTCGTGCCGTAGTCAACGCCGACAATAAGCCGTAGCTCGCGATCTTTGAGAGCCATGATGGAGCCACCAGAACAATTCTGCAGTCTCAGAGAGTTACCCTGTGTGGAAAATGAAGATATAATGAAAACTGGAAAGAAGGATGAAGCTGTGGCGAGGATGCTATGGGAGTGTGGTGAAGGGAAAAGGAGTGATTGAACTGCGAGGCATCGCGCAATTGATATGCGGAGTGCCGGCGTGTAGCTTATTAACTCCCGGCGCCTGGCAAACGGAGCTGCTACAAACGCACAGCACCAAGTTTGCTCCATTGGAATTTATTGGCTTAACATCGTTTTGAGCTTCACTTAAGTGCGCGTTTTATTTTATTACAGACCGCCGTTTTCCTGAGAAGCCGGAACATGACCCGTGCAATGAACATGGCAAGACAACGAAAAGATAACTTACAACGTCCTTTACTGGACAGCATCGTGGATATTGATGAAAGCTTCTGCGGCGAGACATCTCAAGCGGCCATAGAAGAGACCCATGAAGCCTCAGTTTCCAAAGCTACTAGAGTTAATCTGACCGGTTCGATTATACGACACCTTCGATACCCCGAAGCACCTGGCGTCCAAGGATTTTCCGACACCAGACCCGCCTGTCACAATAGTACGACCACCTTGAGTAGTACCAGATCAATAATGGAATGGCTTAACAGAATTTTCCCAGCTGAAGTATCACCGCTTGAGCCAGATCAAGTCAAGGTCGCCGACACCCCCATCTGCGACAATCTGAAGAACAAAAAAGAGGATCAGACTACCGAGCTGCGAGAAAAAATTGCCCGGCAAAATTGCGAACTGAAGCGCGCTAAAAAGAATGCAAGGGCTGCAAAGACTCGCCTTCAAAATGAGAAGAGGCACCATACACAACAGATCGGAATTCTGCGAGACAACCTTGCTCAGCAAAAGGAGAATATTCACAGATTGGAGGAAAATGCAAAATCTCTTCAGCTGAGGCTATCTGAAGACGAATCGCATGTCAGCCAGGAGTATTCTAAAACCATGTCTGCTTGGGCGCAGGACGTGTCGCGCGACCTGCCTGATGACATTATCAGAAACACTTTCAGCTCTTTTTTCAAGGGCGACTTTCTTTCTTGGTGCGCTGACATGTGCGTATCGGACTGTCACGAGTATAAAATAGACAAGGCAAAACTGCAAGGTTGCGATTTTGTCAATCTAAGCCCGGGCTATCACTCTGGTCCTACTTACTTGCAGTTTGACCCTTCTTTCCAAAATGAGAGCGCATCTCTGGTGCTCGTGGAGGGTGCGCTATCATCTGCACTTTGCGAAGCATTTTTGGCGTATCCATTCTTCTCCATTGAGAGAGGGATGGGTTTGAACGAGTTTGCAGAAACGGTCGCTGAAAGTAAGTTCCCCCAACGCTTAGTCGACTCTCTTGTCTAATTGCGTGTCAGCATCCATCGAGGCTTCAGTGGACTGGCGAGTTCAGACTCTAAAAGCTTTGGGCAAGGCTGGTAAATTGGAGCGCGCCAGAGCTATTCAGCTTGCGCATAAATTTGCGCATGACTTTGGCTTCCTCCTTAAGGCCATTGACAAAACAGCCTTCGATGATTTGGTAGAGCTGTTCATGCGATTTTCTGACATTGCACTAGAGATATGGGCGACCAAAACAAGCATCACGTTTCTCAACGGCATTAATATTTGGAGCCTCGAGTACCGTGCGGATGACCCATACCGGGAATGCGATGCCAATGTTCCGTCTGGATCCAGGAAACAGCTCAACGGTCGGCCCATTGGCGTTGTCATGCGCCCATGCATTCTGTCCAATCCGGTTTCCAGTGCTGGGAAGAATTCCTCGCCTGTGGTGTGGTCCAAGGCCGCGGTCTGGGTGTCTACGAAAACTGCCCCCGATGAATCTATTTAGGAGGAGGTAACTAGACATTTGGATCTTGGGCACGAAAGCTAGCAGGCGGCTGGGTAAGAACTGGAGGGTCAAGCATTACAATGAAGATTTGCTTCCTGCTTGCACACTACGGGGCTTGGCTTTGATTAAATTCTGATATCGCAATTTAGAAAACGAGATGCTTGCTTAATGAAACAATGTTTTCGCTATTACTGCAACCGAGGAACTTTTGTGTTCACGTCTCTACAGTGGCTCCGCGACAGCAACATTTCCATTGCGGCAAGCGTAGCAGATCCAGCAGTTATTCATGTACTCAGGAATCCGGACAACACCTCTTGGATCCACTATTGACTATGCAACTCCTTTAAATCTGACCAAATTATTCCCTTTTCGTCCTAGGGCAAATGATTCATCGTAGAGTTGACTCAACTCCCCACACCTACATCACAACGAGGCTAGCTTACGCCAGCCCACAGTGCGTGGTTCAGCTGTTTGAGAAGCTCCGAGAACACCATAAAGTGTCTGGACGGGGCCGTTATCTTTGTAATGAAGAGGAGAAAAGTTGCAATTTGGCAAAATCGAGTCGTCGCGCGAAGCAGCAGCCCAATTCAATAAGCAGCGGACTGTCCCCTTGGACGAGCACCGACATCAAGGGCCGAGACACTTTTGCCAGGTGCAAACGACACCAACTGAACACTCCCCAGGCCATGGTTGTACTGTTTGGTCGCCTCTTTGGCAAATCGCCATCTACGCAAAACTACGCCCCAATTGGCGATGACGATGTAGTCAAGTGTCCGAAAGAGGCGACAAAAGTCTCCTCGCTCTTTTTCGTATCGCCTGCGCAGCTCTGGATCGGATCGCTCATCTCGCGGGTCAACAAGGCGGGCGAGATTGAGCAGGATTGGCTGCCGCACTTCAAACGCGATGCCACCAAGCTGCGCGCGCTCTTTGAACCACTCCAAGACGAAAATGGCAGCGTGTGGTATTTTTTGCTACAGTTCGAGATTGGCGGCATGCTGCTCCTCGGTGCCGTTCTAGAAGTAAGCCACCCCGCGTCGTGCGGCTTCATCACAGTGCTAACCCCCGCAGATTGCCAGTTTCACAGCCTCTCTCGGCGCGCCGCTCATTCTACACAGCTTCCTACAAACACCGTCCAGTATTCCCCTCGCTTGGGCAATCGTCGTGGCTACTTTTCTCGCCACCGTTTGCGGCCGCGCCAAAGACCAGGTCTGCCGTGTGCACGCTGCCTGGATCGAGTGCATGCTGCGCAGCGTCATCTTCGAAAAGAGCCTCAAGCTCTCGCCAGCTGCGCGCGTCGCCTATCCATCTGCCAAGATTATCAACATCAATGCCGTGGATGTCGGATTCCTGACCAACTATGTGCTCAAAATTCACGACGTCTGGAGCGCGCCGCTGCAGATCCTGGGCATTGGTATCCTGACCATGTCTGTCATGGGCTGGACGAGCTGCGTCGGCTTTGCGCTGGTCGTCATCATCTTCATTTCGCAAACGAGCTTGGGCAAACGCCTCGGCAAGTCGATCGGTGAATACATAGCGCACAACGACAGACGCATTGGCTTTTTGCGAGACATGCTGAATAACACCAAGAGTGTCAAGGCGAGCGCCATGGAGGATGTCTTTCAAGATAAAATCACATCAGCCCGCAACGACGAGCTTGGCGTTTTGCGCTACTACCTCACGACCTCGTTTGCCATGTTTACCGCGATCAACCAGACCACTCCCTACCTTGCAGCATGCGCTGCGTTTTTGACGTATGCCATGGCCGGCGAGAAGCTGACCGCCGCTGTGGTCTTCCCCTGTCTTGCATACTTCCAGCTCCTCTTCCGGCCTGTCACCCTCGCCTCTCTAGCACTATCACGGCAATTTTCTGTCAAGCCCTCGCTCGGCCGAGTGCGAGGCTTGCTCACAGCTTCCGAATCGCGTATCAACATCAGTGATTGCCGAAACGAATCCCCCACTGCTATTGCCTTTGACGAGGCAGTATTCGAGTGGCCCCGCGAAGGAGACAGCACTCCGACCTCTCTCAATGTTGGAAATCTCAACATTCCTCGCGGCAAAACTTCGCTCGTGATTGGCCCCAACGGTTCTGGAAAAACGTCACTGCTTCAGTCTATACTTGGCGAGATGATTCTGAGTAAAGGGTCATGTATCGTCAATGGGTCTGTTGCATACTGCTCACAAGATCCTTGGATTTTATCAGGAGACCTCAGTGACAACATCGTCTTCAACAGCTCTAGAAAAATCGATCGGGAGCGGTACAAAAAAATCGTTCAAGCCTGTGGCCTGGACAAAGATTTTGCCAAGCTTCCTGGTGGTATCGAACATGCTACCGTTGGTGAGGCGGGAACAAATCTCAGCGGAGGACAGCGCGCTCGCGTTTCCGTCGCTCGTGCCCTGTATTCCGATGCCGACATCCTGCTGCTGGACGATCCACTCTCGGCTCTCGATGCGCACGTTCGCACTGATATTTTTGATGCCATTTGTAACTCTGGAAAGACCGTTGTACTAGGTAAGATATTCTCGACTGTGCACGATGTGCGCCTTTGACTAACATACACAGTCACTCTCCACACATCCTTTGTTTCCCAGGTTGACAACGTCATCGTTGTCGACAGCAACAAGTTGCGCTGGTCCGGCCCCAAATCAGAATTTCTTCAGCAAGACTGGATCTCTGACTATGTTCGCCACGAAAACGAAGAAGAGAACCCCTCCGAGACCACCTCAACAACAGCAACGATACCTCAGCCCACCGCTGCTGAGGAATCCATTACCGTCGCAGATAGCCCCCTCGACAGCTTCTGGCAAGAGGAAGAACGCGCCCGCGGCGCTGTGGACTTCTCCGTCATTAAATTCTACATTCGAGAATCGGGTGGCACCACGCACGCCATCGCCGTCGCGCTGATGACCTGCCTTCTGACAGCCGCCAAGGTGGTCTCGCAGTACTGGTTCGTTTGGTGGATCGCCAACTCATTCGGTCTCACCCAAGGTCAGTATATGGGAATATTTCTATGTCTTACGCTTCTGCAGGGCGTTGTCACGGCGGCTGTGGGTATCACTCTCGTCGGCAGCAGTCTGCGCGCCGCGAGACGAGTGCACGAGAGGATCTTGAGCAACTTGATTGGCGCGCCACTGTGGTTCTTTCAACAGAATCCGACGGGTCGGATTCTCAACCGCATGTCAAGAGACCTGGACTCCATGGACAGCCGATTGATGAATGCAATTGATGGCCTGTTAGCCGCTGGCACGACAATGCTAGCCTCAGTTGCTATTGTTGCCTCGTCTGGCGTGTTTCTATTTGGGGCAGTGGTGCCATTCTTGCTCATCGTTGGCTGGTGCCTACAGCGTTTTCGAGTGTAAGTCTTCATAACTACTCTCTTCCAGCTCCATCTCACAATTTATAGCGCCGCCCGTGAGGTGCAAAGACTCGATTCTGTCCTCCAATCTCCGGCGCTGTCCATCGTCAGCGAGTCGCTTCGCGCTCCCTCCTCCGTTCGTGCTTATGGTGCTATTCCGTTCCTTGTGCGTCGCCACGGTTACGCTCTCGATCGTCTCGCATCTGCCAAGATCTGTCGCTCGTCCCTCGATACTTGGGTCACTTTCCGCTCCGAAATTGCCGCTGCTACGATTCTGCTTGTCCTCGCGCAGCTAACCGTGCATGGTGTCATCCCGCACGTCAGCGCCAGCTTGGCCCTAAGCACCGCCACGACGCTCGCGAATAATGTATACCTGCTCGCCTGGGCAGCCACTGACCTTGAGATTCAACTCAACTCAGTAGAGCGCCTGCAAATATATCATGAAGGTATTCCGCGTGAGAACACGAAAGACTCTTGGGCAGATGAAGAAGAACGCGAAGATGGGCTGGAAAGTTGGCCCGAGAACAATTCTATTACTATTGACGAAGCATATCTCAAGTATAGAACACGCAAAACTCCCGCAATTGACAGGATTTCTTTGCAAATCAGCCACGGTCAAAAGATTGGCCTCGTCGGCCGAACTGGTACGGGTTTCATCTTCTGTTCGTCTTCATTGCTTTTGCTAAATCTGGCGCAGGTTCCGGAAAATCTACGTTGTTATCCGCCATCGCGCGCCTCGTTGATATCAACGATGGCAAAATTGTCATCGGTAATACAGATACTGCTAAAATCATGCCGCGACGCCTCCGCAGGGACGTCATCACGCTTCCCCAGGAAAGCCTCATCTTTGAGGGTACACTGCGCGAGAATCTCGATCCATACAGCCGCCGAACAGATGGCGAGATCTGGGATGCTTTAGAAGCAACCCAAATGGGAAGCGTTTTGCGCATCAAGTTCGGCGCGGAGGCTCTCATTCAAGAGCTGTCTTCTGACGGTGCCGACTTGTCTGCCGGTCAGCGTCAGCTCATTTGCGCTGCCAGGGTGCTTCTAGAGCGGCCGTCCGTTCTACTCGTTGACGAGGGTATGTAGTCCGTATTCCGATTTGTGCAACCGCCTCATTCTAATATGTTTGATAGCTTCCGCCAATGTCGACTTTGCATCCGACGACGCACTTCAGCGCGCATGGCAGGCCCTCCCGGCATCGACAACCATGATAACTATTGCGCACCGTGCCAGCTCTTTGGCATGGATGGACCGCGTGATTGTAATGGAGAACGGAAAGCTTTTGGAAGACGGCAAGCCACGCGATTTGCTCTCCGGCTCCGACGGATCGTCTTATTACCGAGCCGCCATCGAGAAAGATGGGCCTAGGGCAGTACAAGCCGCACTTGAAACTGCTGTCGAATGGGATACCAAGAAGCAGCGAAATAATATGTAGAGTAGGTTTCAATATATTGAATATATAAGGTCTCAATCTTGCATTTACAGAAATGAAATGTGTTGTACAGCCATGATCGTCGTTATTATGTATGTGTCGCGAAGCGTGGGTCTATGCTGCGGGCGTACCAGCCCAGTGTCCTGTATCCTTGATCCTCTTCACCGCGCGCTCCAGATCCGCCATATTTCTATGATAGTGGTTCTGGCGTACACTCTGCGGCAACAAAGGATATACCGTCGCCATGCCGTACATGACCGTGTTGAACAGGGCTCTTCCCGCCACTGTAGGCTCCAGATTGTACTCCTTGGCTAGGCGCGGCGGCAACACGTTGGCCGTCACCAGCCTGGACAGCGGCAGCAGGGCGGCCAGCTCAAACGGCATGTTCTCCGGGTACAGCAGGTCCCGGCACAGGCTGCGCGCCTCGTCGGTGATTTCGAGCGTGGCAATGTTATGGTCCCAGTACGCCCAGAAGGCGTCGAGGCTCTCGGGCCAGAGCTCGGGCGGCATGCGCAGGCTGGTGCCGTAGACGGCCGACTCGCGAAACAGCTTCTCCTGCGTCTCGCGCGACAGTTTCCCAAACACGAGCTCGTGGATGACGACGACGGAGACGAAGAGCGTGGCGGCCGTCCACTTGTGCAGCTCCGGGTCGTTGGCGTCGTAGCCCTCGCCGTGGACGGGCGCGTGGTACTTGTGGATGACGGAGAAGATGGCCTCCTTGTCCTCGTCGCTGCCGTAGACGGCGGCGTTGAGGAAGCGCAGCGTCGTCTTGAGGCGCAGCGCCACGCGCGTCTTGAAGTTGGAGCGCTGGTAGCTGCCGATGGCCAGCCCGGGGTGCGCCCACTGGCAGAGGATGGCAAACTGGCCGCCGAGGACAAAGATGTCGTCGACGAGCAGCTCGCGGAGCAGCGTGGGCTCTTCGATGGTCTTGTAGATGACGGGCTTCTTGTACTTGGCGTCTGAGACCGCCGGGGCGGCACGGGCGCGCATGGTGGTGTCTGCCATGATAAAAAAGATGCAAGTCTGAACTCTGCAAGGTGTGTGGGTGGCGTAAGTAATAGGGAATGTGGGGGAGAAGAATCAGTCTGGAAGGGCTAAAGTCTGGGGAAGTGGAAACCAAATCCTCATATAGTGGTTTCTTGCTTCTTCACCAAGCCAGGTAACGGGTATAATATGCAGGTTATGGCATCCTTACGAGGGCGCGTGATTCGCTCGGCTAAGGGACTTTGCCGACGCCATCGCCAACGGCTTTCCGGGGTAACGGACTGCCCCGCCTTTCACGGCGCCGGGGTGCTATTTTCGGGTCCGGTTGGTGTTTGAGGTGCGCATAAGTCAGGCTAACGTCGCAGAAGAAAGCTTGCAAATATTATCATTCTGGGTTTTTTCTTGCTAGAAAGCTGAAGCGGCATGCATGTGATTGCGTTAGAGAACTGAGATTGCTTCTCATATAGCCGACTTGACAAGGCGGTTCGCGGGACGCATTGTCGCACTGAAAGCTGCAATCTCCGTCTCCAGTAGCCTAGCAGGCGCAGTCGGACGCACACAGAAGATGTATTCACTGGAAAGCCTGCAGGAAAGCATGGCACTATGTTTCTGCTATCTGTGTGTTATTATAACGGTATTCAATATGTATGGGGAATATATCTCTAACGAATGGTGTGCAATGCATAACTGTCGAAGCGTCTCTTCTTTTCCATCCTCCGCAAGGCCGCGTTTTAACCCAGCTCTGCTCTGTTCTCGGTAGTACCAACAGCGTTGGAGTTGGAAAGCTCGACGGCTGGCGCGTGGTGTGGCGCCGCAGCAGCCGGGCCTGGGCTGTGAGGACCCGGTGTCGCGGGAGCGAGAGAGCCCGGTGTGGTAGAAGCAAGCGGACCCGGCGACGTGCTCGGTCCAGGGGACGGCTGGCCCCAGCTGTATCCCGACTGGTAAGGGTCGTACGGGCTCTGCTGCGAAGGCGGGTAGGGCTGGGGCGGGCTCTGGAAGTTTTGCTGATACGCCATGTTTGGATCGTAGACGGGCGAGCCGCCTTGCGGGTGGTATCCGTATTGCGCACCGCCCTGGCCGGGAGGCGGGCTCTGCTGGTGGTGCTGGAGCATCGGCTGGGCGACGGCGGCCGCAGGGCTGCTGTCGGCAGACTCCTTCTTGCGGCTGCGCAGGAAGAAGAAGATGCCAGCGCCGATGATGGCCAGGCCGCCGATGCCGCCGACGACACCGCCCACAATGGCACCGGTGTTGCTCTTCTTCTCGCCCGAGCTGCTGTCGCTGTCTGCGGCGCTGCTGTCGGTGGCAACAGCGCCCGAGGTGTGAGAGGAGGACGAGGAGCTGGTCGCGGTCGTTCGTGACGATGACGAGGATGTTCTAGTTCTCGAGGTGCTGGAGCTGTCGTCGGATGGCTTGAGAATGGGGTTTGTCATCTGGATTCTCTCGCCTGTCAGGGTGCTTGCGCAGCCCCAAACGCCAAGCGTCGTCGACGAGGATACGAGAGTGTGCAGGACACAGTAAGGTGCTGAGCGATCGAAGCTAAACAAAGTTGTCAGCGCTCTGAAATGGATTCCAGCGACTTCCCATTCGCGGTGGAGGATCCTGTTGCAACTTACCAGCAGGCCATCTGCGTCTGCTTCACGATATTTTCCGACTTGCAACTTCCGTCCAAGACATCCGAAAAACCATAGCAGCCGGTAAAAATCGTGCTGCAAGTGCTGCCGCTCGCGCAGCAGCCTGCGTATTTGGACCCGTAGGCGCAGGTTGCCGTCGAGGCATAGCAGAGCAGGGGGTACCCTTAAACAGTGTCAATATTATCTGTCCCGAGCGCAATTGTAGTGTCGATCGAACCGTACCATCCGAGTAGAAGCCGCAGGTATTGGGGTCGCGGTCATAAGCGTTGGCGCGGCCGACCAGACTGCGCGGGTCGGGGAAAGGAGCTTCTGTGATTCTGGGCGAAACGCCGAGGAGATGGTCCGAGGCGACGGCAGCTCGCGTTGGCTCGACGCTGTTTGGTGACGCAGGCATGTACGAGGCCGTGATGGGCTGAACTGCGAGGAGCATCGAGCTCAACGCAGCCCAATGAGACCGCATCTCGAAAACTTCTGGGCAAGGATCGGCGGGTCGATTTTCGCTTTTTTGTCGGGTTATCGTGTAAGTGACTGACTAGTCGGAGTAAATAGCCTTTACCAGAGTCGAAATGCCGCCGTTCAACCCGCCAAGAAAAGTAGGCGTTTTGATTCTCGATCGCTCCAAGCTGCGTATGCAAAAGAGGTATCGAAAGCGAAAAAAACAAAACACTGTATGGGAGAAGGTGAGGCTGATTGTGCGCGAAATGACCCTTTCAGGTCTGCCTTTGCACCCTGTCGCACAGGAGGAGCCTGACAGGAGGTACCTTGCCTATTTGGGCCTCGTCAGCGGGTACGCTGAACGCGAGTGTCGAGCCTGGGAGCGTCGCGGCCAATCAGCGCGGACGAGGCTTTTCAGCTCGAGTTAAGCCAGAGTCAGCGCCCAAGGGCCTGCAGTGCGAGATGAGAGCAGCCTTGCCGAGCGTTCATTTCGCGGGTGGAGCAGCCAGCTTTGAACGACCGAGAAATCTGGGTGGGCAAAGGGGACGAGCTAATAATAGCGAAAGGCTGGCAAAACAGGTCAGATGGTGACCAACGTGAACAATGGTACCGACAGTCTGGTAACTACTGGGAGGGCGTGACTGATAGTCCAATGCTGCCAATAACAGCGCCCATTGCATCTCGCTAGGATTTCATCCTTTCGGTATGTCAGTTGCCAGATTAATTGAAGTGTCTTGTCATACAACTAAACTTTGCTCTGGGCTCAGTTACCCTGTTCTCTATGTTTTTTAATGTCCTTCTAGCTCGTCTATTCTTTAGTTCCATTTCGGGGCAATTCTATCCTCGAGCTGCTTTTCTGAAAGCTCCTACGGTAACTAACTCGGCTGATTTAATGCACACTTCATGCAACGAGTCCGCAGCGGAGGAGAGTAACCGCTCAGAAGACTTAGTAATGCGAACTTCAACTGCGTCACGATATCCCCAGATTTCAAATGAGAAAAGATTCCAAAGCGGGTCCGCCATATGATCGGATGATTTATTAATGTTGGCGCGGAGCAATATAGACAAATTGCATAGACAAAACCCCCGCGCCAAGCCCTCACCCCCTAGCGATATTAGATGAGTGGCCGCAGCACCACTGAAGCGGCGCCGAAACTTAAATTCTAGGACAGTGACAAAGTGCTGAAGACCTTCCATAAAGCGTAAACTGTCTGCGTACTATCACTGGGTTTCTGAATTGCCCCAATCAGACAAATCACAGCGTTGTCGGATTAGAAGCATTGTTGATGAACGTTCAGAGTGAAGCAGATTGTTGAATTTACCCGCGTTGGCATCATGCCGTACAGAATATAGAATGAAACGCACATCGCTCTGGCCTGAATATGCAACTTCGCCTGGCGACGAGCATCAGCAAAAAAGAACCAACTACTGACAAGCTAGTGAACAAATTATTATCAACACGATTCCCGCAAGGTTCGCAAGGGCTTTTATTTTCACACACAAAATCCCCGAAACGCAACTGCATAAGCCGACCACGGCTTTGGTGTTCGCAGACTTGCAGAACGAATTCCTGGAGCCTCATGGAAGCGACTATCATCGCATCGAAGCTAAGCTGAGAGAGCTTAATGTCTAGGATACCATCGAGAAACTGTTGCACACCGCAAAAGAGAAGGATGTCTTCGTCCTGCACTCGCCGCACTATTACTACCCTACAGACGCGCAGGGGATTGCGCCGCCGCAGGCCATCGCTTCATATCTGGGCGGCGGGAGCCAATGACGAAGGAGCCAGCTACAACGCGGCCATGACCAACTTCCGCTACATTACGAACGGGATATGGACGACGGAAGAAGCCATCGAGCGGATCAATGCTCTATGCTTCAAAAAAAGATTTCGAAATGGAGTGTGAAAGTGGCGTGTATGCAGAAATAGTTTCATGCACTGCCTA
This sequence comes from Aphanocladium album, assembly GCA_029218145.1. NCBI lineage: Eukaryota > Fungi > Ascomycota > Sordariomycetes > Hypocreales > Aphanocladium > Aphanocladium album. The sequence continues at coordinate 48,335 of JARDXD010000898.1, read as the reverse complement.
GCTCTCGTCATGTCTATGGCTGGGTAATTGGAAAAGATTGAAAGAAGACAAGTAGAAATTTCATTATTGCATCTTATTTCCTCATTTTTTTTTGGTTCGGAAGGTAACGACGACAGATACCCTGTTATCCTTTCCTCTCCGGCTGTGACCTGATTGAGTGTTCTTAGTGATTGGATTGGCTAGTTGCGTGTCCCTGGTGCAGATGCGTTGGTTGGAACCAAAGGAGTGGGGAAGGATGGATTTGCGTGACATTTTGATTCCATCTCTCTACATAGGCTCGGCGCAGGCGCCCTCCAGATTGCCCAACTCAGTGGCAGCTTTTGCCATGCTTGGAATAACGGCATCCTCGTCCCTGCCATTTTCGTAGCCAAAGCTCACCGGCCGCATTCGAGATATCTACAGGGAATATGCCCAGCTCAATAGCAAGCCACTTGGACCAGCTGCCCAGGTCATTGAAAAACGCCTCAACTAGTGTGCCCCCATCGCCTACGTCAGTGGCGGCCGCCATCTGGCTCATATCAGCTTCCAATCAGCTGTCGTCAAGGTTCAGATACTTCTGGTCGCAATATACCGGTTAATCTTCTTCGTGATAGTAGTCGAGTGCTTCATTCTCCGGCTGGCGAACTCACTCGAGCACATCACCGGCACCTGTATCAGGAGCTCGGTCGTTGCTCACAATATCTGAGTCCACTCGCCCAGCGAGACTTGGAAAGGGGGGTCTCTGGCATGGGACAGCCGTGTTCAACCACAATCTTGAGCGCATCTGCGAAGGACTTCGCAACTTCCTTTATAGTTGGCCCTGTTCTATAGTCCGCCTCGCAGCATTGGTTCAAGGTCGCAGATTTGCAGCCGTTGTGAGACCCGATATTGGAGTCAGGATTCGCAAAATTGTCACTTCTTACTCTGCCAGCGGGGCACGTTCCTTCGCAGTGACAGTCTTTAAATCGAATAGGTTCCGAGGTCGCACAGTTCATCCATCTTTTCGAACGCTTCCCCGATGATTCTTCGACACAGCAGTATGAGCGCAGTTGCTGACGCAGACATCCAGTGCACAGTACTTCCTTCCACGGCCACAGAAGCCAAATTTTGAACAGCAGCTGGTCTTTGATGAGAAATTTATTTCCTGGGAGCATCATAACAGTATGAAGCAGCTTATGATCCATCAGCACAGGGATTCCCTGGCCCACAATCTGTCGGTGGCGGTTTGTAGTCGCAAGTAGACAGGCAACCTTTTCCGCAAAAGTCGTCGCCGATGCCACAAAACCCGTTTTTGGAGCAGCAGCCTGTTGAACAATGCGTCGCCTTGCTGCAGGTTGGCTGTTCGGCGGCCACGGTTGCCGATGCACTGAGGAAGGCGATGACTGAGGACAGCAGCATCCTGGAGGGCTTCACATATGCGGGTGCATGCGCAAAAGCGAACGAGCGACAAAGTACCCAATGACGTGAAGAAAGTGGCGTGGCGAGTGTCCGGCAAGACAATCAATGAATGTTAAGAGAGGTGTGTCAATACATTTACGGTCAAGGAAGCACGTTCTTAGCTGGCCCTCTTGTTATTTTCTGGGGCATTGGGAGCTGTTAGCGAGACAGCAAACCTCGCAGCCTTGGACATCCTTCTCGGAGCTCAAGTCAAGGCCGCATCGCGGGTCAAACAGTCAAGATCCAACACGCCCTCTACAAGATCTCTTCAGAACTGGGTCGATGGTTTACTTAGGCATTCCTGTCAGTCAAGGTTTTTCATATCGCTCTTGTCCTGCAAATTGTCGAAGCCTCTCTAAACTAATAGACTCCTTCTAAGCAGGAGCGCTGCATTTTTCCTAATCGGTACATCATGTGTTGCTGCTAGAGAGGTGGGGTACAGTTACTCAGTCCGCTTGGAGGAAGGCATCCAGGGTACTGGATTGATATTCAATAAACTAACGTAAATAGCTCGAGTTTGTTATAAACTTTGTCTTTATGAAACCACTTTAGACAATAGGGAACAGTCTCACTATATAGTAACAAATACGGTTGTAGGTTGCCTTACAAAATGTGCTTGTGCTAGCCAAGCATCTGCAATGCACTTTAGTAGCGAGACTGCGCTGTAAAACCCGCTACCGGGACGTGGTCGCGAAATCAGCGCCCAATTGTCCGTCAGCAACAGTAACAAGGTATTTGCTGAAATATTGCCGCATGACCAGGCTAGGCACCTGCTCGTTTCTCGATCATGGCATACATCTCCTTTTCTGTGTTGGTTACAGTCATTTGCCACCTCCACGCAGGAATCTTGCGCTCATAGAGCTCGTCAATTTCAGCGGCAGAACGACTAAACAGTATTAGTCTCTTACATTGCTTTACTCACGTAAATGCACAGAAATCATCCATTGAAAGACGCACCCTTTTGTCTCGGGGATGTAAAGCCACATAAGAATGCAGATTGGAACAGAGAATGCGCCAAAGACGAACCCGGCTCGAACCCCAAGGGAAAGCAACATAGGGGGCGTTGCGTAGCTAAAAATAAAGCAGGTTAGTCCTGTATAGTGTCGCTTGTCTTTTTTACCGACCAAGTCGCAATTCCCAAGATGGAATTGCTAAAGAATGTTATCGGGCCAGTTTTGACTTCCGGACAGTTAGCTCGTGGTGGACACTGCGTGTGCGGCGGAGTTGGTAATTTGCGTACCGCGTAGAAGAGCGGATGGAAGCTCGGCAGAGAACAGATAGTAAGACATGGCAATAATTTGAAACGAAAATGTCCAAAAGCAGCATATGACCAGCTAATTGGGACGGTCAGTGTACAGGGCATGATGTGAGATTTTATCGACGTACAAGCGCCGTGGCAGCGGCAGCGTTCCCGTCAGTGGCGCCAGCCCAGTATAGACCGCCGACAAGGAAGAGGATGACGCAGATGAATGTTTCACAGACGTTGATGATGGTTCTGCGACCGAGCTTGTCTGTCGACAAAGACCACATGAGCACTGCGAGTAGGTTGCAGCAACTGAAAACAAAGGCCCGTGTTAGGAAGTGCATGTGTAAGAGAACAGTCCTCCAAACTCACGACAAAATAACGGTCCCGAGGAAGGGATCTTTGAGTCCTGCCAGTGAGAAAAAATCTACATTGTCAGCCTTTATCTCGTCATGATAAAAATGTCACACACATGTTGAGTAAGTGCTGATAATAGCAAGGCCGACAAGCTGCTGCGAGACTGCGAGGAGCATCACAGTAAGAGAACGTTTCTTGGAATTGCTCATTAGTACATACTGCCTTGAAGCGCAAGCTTTGCAATGGAATACGAACCCGATTTAAACCTTTTAAGACATCAGAATATGTCGGGGCTGTCTGCAGCATTTCTTTCTCATGATCGATCGTTCGCGCAATAATCCCATACTCCTCCTCAAAGTCGAAGCCGGGGACGCCTCCATACAGTTGCCTCATACACTTGATTGCCTTATCCTTGTCACCATAACGCGTGTGAAACCAGGGCGACTCTGGGATACACACCCAGCAGAGGATCATGAGGCCCACGGGCACCCACAGAATCCGCATCGCCAAGAGATAGTTGTCCGGGTACGTCTTGTTGAGCTGCTGCATCATGACGGAGCACACGATGCTGCCGGCATTGCTCCATACGGCCTGGAACGTGACGAGCCCGCCGCGGATCCGGTTCGGCGCAATCTCCATGACGTATACCTGGCACACAACCTGCAACACGCCGATGCCCGCCCCGTTGCACAGCTTGGCCAGCGCCCAGACACCTGGGGTCCGCGCCGTGTTGAGCAGCACGCAGCCGGCGACGAGCCAGGTCCACGCCAGGTACAAAGACGCTTTTCTGCCGAATCGGTCGGCGAACCAGGAAATGTGCGTGAACGTCACAATCTGACCGACGTTGAGAAAGGCGCTCCAGGTCGATACCCACGTAGGGTTGAGCGCCCGCACACCGCCCTGCGTGCCGCCGCGGTGGTCGCCAAACTGTTTGATGAAACCGCGATTGGCGACGATACTGGCACCGGCACCGAGCTCGAAGCCTTCGCAGACGTAGCCTGTGTACACGGCGAGGGTCACGAGGATGATGCGCTTAAATGTCCATAATGTTTGGGGCAAAGACAGCTGGTCAAAGGGAGACTTGTACAGGCCGCGACTGTCATGGCCGAGTGTGTCGGGCATGTTCTCAAAATGCTCTGCAGGGCAAGGCTTCGCTGTCTCAGTCGACATTTTGTAAAAGTACTTGAGGCAGTGGCAAGCTTCTCTTACGGGTTTACATCCGTACTGGTAGAAACAATTATGTAAAGACGAATACCATCGGCATAGTACGGGGTTTTCATGAACGAAGAGCAATTATATATGTGAATGTGTCATATACGCATCGGTTTATTTCTCCTTACCGTCGCACTCGAAGGCGATGGCTGAACGTAAGAATGTGGCTGAAAGGAGGCGTCTTCAAGCAACAACTTCCCCGGACCAGACCCTCGGTGGCAGCTGCACCGAGCGTGTGCGCTAGTGAGATCTACGACGTTCTAGCCTGGGACGGCTCGAAACAAGGCCGAATTTGTTTTGCAGGCTTCGCCCTTTATGTTGCCGCGAACGAACTCGTTTATTGGTTAGCGCACTCGGGAGAAAAGGCTGCGGCTCTAGGGCTTACACTGGATGGACTGCTCGCGATGTATGATCGATCATGGGTAGTGCTGACAGGTCTTTAGTGAGGTTTAGCAAGTTCGAATGGAAGAGGACGCACTTCCTCCGACTTGCACTATTATATCTATCAAAGCTTGTCATCTAACGCTTTAGCCTGCTTGGAAATTCCGTCGCGGCCATTCAGCACTCCACGATCAGTATGGCTTACACGATTGCAGCTCTGCTGTGCCTATTGGCGTCCAGCAACTCAATGCTGGGCTTTGTTAATGCGGCCACACTGAATATCAACACAAATTCCAGAGGAAATGCAACGAGTCCAATTATGTACGGTCTTCTTTACGAGGTATGAGCTGGCCAAAGTACACCTGATTCTGTGATAATTGACAGCTCAACTAACCATTTCAAGGATGTGTATCATTCTGGTGATGGTGGCCTTTATTCGGAACTGATCCAAAACCGCGCTTTTCAAGGCACATCGGTGCCGAACAACCAGGGTAGCTACCAGACGCTCCAGTACTGGCACACTCGTGGTGCTGATGTCTTGACGTTGGACAATGACGCGCCGCTGCTGACCAGTGCGCTGCCATGGCACATGCGAGTCGATGTCGCCAACGGCGCGACCGGCGCGACTGGCTTCTGGAACGAGGGCTACTGGGGCATGAACATCACGACCAAGACGCGTTATGCGGCCAACTTTTACCTCCGTGGCAACTACGAAGGCGAAATCCTCGCTGCCTTCTGGAGCAACACGACCAATTCCATGCTCGGGAGCACCACGTTTCAAGTAAACCAACGGGAAGAAGACGGCTGGGTGCCTTACGCGCAAACTTTCACCACGCGTGTCTCTGCACCTGACCACAAGAATACCTTTCACATGACATTTGACGGCGCGAGCGTAGCGGGCCACAGCCTGCGCTTCCAGATGATCAGCGTTTTCCAGCAGACCTTCAAGAACTCGCACAACGGCCTGCGTATGGATCTCGCCGATGCACTGGTCGAGCTGGGTGGCAAGTTTCTGCGTTTGCCAGGTGGCAACAACTTGGAAGGGATCGCGGCCCCGTATCGATGGAAGTGGGACGAGACCATCGGCCCAATCATTAACCGCCCTGGGCGCCCCGGTACATGGGGGTACGTAAATACGGACGGCCTTGGGCTTTTGGAGATGATGCAGGTGAGTGTTAGATCGAGCGCGTTTCTTTCTTTGATTGCCTAATGTTCCAGTGGTGCATTGATATGAACCTTGAGCCGATACTTGCTGTCTGGGGCGGACTATACCTTGACGGAGAAGTGATTGCGGAAAATGATTTGCAGCCGTACATTGATGATGTGCTCAACGAGTTGGAATTTCTCCTGGTATGTATCCCACAGCACAGGGCAGAAACCTCGCAGACCGTACATCAAGCGATGCGAGGCGGAAAAGTGCCGAGCGCAGCGGTAACCGTGAAACTAACGATGATAGGGCCCTGCTACATCGACGTGGGGCAAAGTGCGGGCTTCATTGGGCTATCCTCAGCCTTTCAGCATCAAGTATGTCGAGATCAGCAATGAAGATTTTCTGAATGGTGGCATTCCTAGCTATATCGGTATGTACATATCAGTTGCTCTGGGTACATGCAAGCTGATCGTGCAGGCTATCGCTTTGGCATGTTTGCCGACGCCATCAAGCGGCGATACCCAGACATGAGAATCATCTCGTCCATCTGGGCCGGGCACTTTAACGGCAAATTTCCGGACAACACCATCCAGGATTTGCATGAATACCTGTCCGTCAACCAAATGGTAAACAAGTTTCACGGCTACGACGACGCACCGCGCAACCAGCCTGTCCTGGTGGGCGAATACGCCGCCATTTACGACGATCTGCACGTCGAACCCAACCAACTCGACAACCCAACGCTGCAGTCGGCCACTTCGGAAGCCGTCTACTTCCTGGGGTTGGAGCGCAATGCCGACGTCATTGTTGGTATTTGCCACGGCGCCCTCATCAAGAGCCTACACGACGAGCCGGATAATGTTGCGCTCCTCAAACACTCGCCCAACGCCGTCACGCGCTCGATGAGCTATTATGTGGCGAAGCTGTTTGGCACTCATTTCGGGACAGAGACGGTGGCTATTTCTGGAGATGTAAATTACGGTCCGCTGTACTGGGCCGGGACGAGAAACGCAGATGGAAGACACTTTATCAAGATTGTTAACTACGACGGCGCAGCGTCCACACCAATCACTGTGGTGATTCCGGGAAAGTCGAATGTGGCGACGTTGAAAATGCTGACGGCTCCAGATAAATACAGTGTCAATCTTCCTGGAAATATGCAGAGCATATGGACGGAGACGAGTATTCAACCCAGCAAAGGATCTCGGTATACTTTCAATTTGACTGGATCATATGTCAGTGCTGTTCTTGTGGTCTAGAGCTATTTAGAGATATAGAAACTGTCTTTTCCGGTCTACTCATTCTGCCGCAACCTTATTAGTGCAAAGGGCGCCTTTGTTCATTTCTTCTACATAATGTGCTTCAGTGATGTTCATAGTGTCCGGATTTTGTATTACTACTATATACTGTAAAAACAGCGAAACAAACGTCATTTTGTACCTTCCTCTGCTCCATTTTTATTTCACACTGCGTTCGACGTGAGCCGCTCATAAGACTTTCGCTGCTGCTCGCTGTGCCTCGCCCGAGCTTTCAACACGGTACTCATACTCCTAATCTAAAGGTAGAACGCGCAAAGTCTGGCGTCGGAGGCCAATCTTGTACATCGTATTTGCAAGAAAACGCATGGGCGCCAGACCCGACCACAACACCTTCTTCTGTTCGATCAGCCACTCCGGCGCATGTGGACGGTAAAATGACGACAGCAGTGCAGTTGGGTGGAACAACCACAGACAGGCTGAACGTCCTATCTTGGCTAATACCCCAAGCACACTCTATGCGCCCATATGGGCCATCATAGGCAACGTTGGCACTCGTAAGCGTTCCTCCAGGCACCGGCTGCACCAGAATCTTCTTCCAGCCCGGCTCCGCTGGACTGATGCCACCCACCGTCTTGTGCAGCCAGTCCACCACGGATCCTAAGGCATAGTGATTGAAGCTTGTCATGGTGCCGGGGTTAATGGACCCATCGGGCAACATGCTGTCCCACCGCTCCCAGATGGTGGTCGCTCCCATGGATATAGGATAGAGCCACGATGGGCATGCCTTTTCCAGCAGCATTCGATACGCTACTTGAGCGTTGCCGGTTCGGGTGAGCGCATGCGTAATCAGCGGTGTTCCCACGAAACCGGTGGAGATGCGGTAGTCGGCGTTGTGTACCAAATGACTGAGACGACTACCAGACTTGCGGAGTTGACCTGTTCCGTCAAGGAGCCCAAACATGATAGCGAGAGAGTACGCAGTCGTGGTGTCCCCTACAACGAGACCGGACGGTGTTATATACTCGCTCTGAAATAGCTTCTTTGTCTTGGACGCCTCCTCGGCATAGCGCGACGCATCGTCCACCTCTCCCAGGAGCGAGCTTACTGTGTACATGGTTTCCAAAACATGTACAAGATGCGCATCTGCCACCAGATGACTGTCCGTGCTGCCGTTTCCGGGCTGGTCGGGCGGCGCCGAGGGGTCTAGCCAGTCACCGTACTGCCACACGTCCTGGTCCCAAAGACCATTCGCTCCGCGCGGGATGCCTTGATCAACCCAGGCCTTCATGCTGTTATACTGTCGCCGTAAAATGGCTACATCACCAGAGCTGTTGTACAGATCCCAAGGAGTCAGGACCGCCACGTCGTGCCACGCGCACTGCGGGCCCGGCGGTGTTGGCTTGTCAAAGATATTGGGCACAACCAGGCCCGGAACACCTCCCGCCTCGAGTTGCTCGGAGGTCATATCGTCCAGCCAACTGTTCAGGAAGCTATTGACATTGTAGAGGAAACTTGCCGACGGTGTAAATACTTGTATGTCTCCGGTCCAGCCGAGACGCTCATCGCGCTGTGGACAGTCCGTCGGGATGGAGAGGAAGTTGCCCTTGAGGCTCCAGACGGTATTCTCATGGAGCTTGTTGACAAGAGGCTCAGAACAAGAGAACCAACCGATGCGCTTCATATCGCTATGCATGACGAGGGCCGTGATATCATCGTGGCTCGGCATCTCGTCCGCGGGCCACCCGTCGATCTGCACGTAGCGGAAACCGTGAAAGGTAAACTGCGGCGACCATAACTTGGGCTGAGAAGACGACAGAAAGACATTGTCGATTGGTTTGGCATCTCGTAGCGGCCGCGTTCCAAGCTCCTCTCGCTCCAATACCTCTGCATGGCTAAAAGAAAGCTTGTGGCCAGCAGCAGGGGCGGGCGGGAGTCGGACTTGAAGCTTTCCGACGATGTTCTGGCCAAAATCAACAAGGGTCTTACCTGATCTAGATTTAAATATTTTGACAGGTTTAGTCGTATCCATTATTCGCACGGGCGGTAACTCGGCAGCAATCAAAGCGGCTGAAGGAAACGCGATTTCCTCAGTGGCCTCCCAGTCGTCCTGGTTGAACTCGACGTCCGACACCCAACCCGTCCGCTCCTTGCGCGCGTCATAATCTTCACCGTCGTAAATCTCACTTCTTGTGATGGGGCTCGGGTAGCACATCCACTCTCCGTTCGACTCGAGCGTGTAGGTTTCGCCGTCCTGGAAGGCGACCTCGAGCTGCGCCAGGAACGCGAGCCGATCGCCGTATAAACACCGCCGGTTATCGAAGCCCAGTCGGCCAGCGAACCAGCCTTCGGCCACCTCAAAGCCTATCACATTGACCGCGATGGGGCGCAAAGCGGTCGTGACGTCAAAAACCTGGTACAGCAGTCGGTGGCGGTAGCTCGTCCAGCCGGGCGCCATCTCCTCCGAGCCGATTCGTACACCGTTCAAGAGTGCTTTGTACACACCGTGCGCGGTGCTGTAGAGACGGGCCTTTTTTATGCCGCTTGTGTTTCCAGGCAAGGAGAATGCCCTGCGGAAGAGCATGGGGCGTATCGGCGCGGTGGGATCTTGTTTGGTGGCAGGGGTGATCATCTTGGCCGTCCAGTCCGACTTATCCAGCAGTGCTGCCTCCAAGGTCACAGCAACCGACCACTCTGTGCTTTGCTTGGCGGGTGCGCCGTCGGGAGCGACGCCTCTGCCGTGCGATCGCACTTTTACCCACGCTGATTCGCGCGACGCCAGCGCGCGGCTCGGCCAGGGCACGAGTACGGACTGGCTGCCCTCGAGGTGGTATGTGGTCGGTTTTTCATGGCCGTGTGCAATCTGGATCTCGTAAGATGATTGATGCCAGTCTGTGACGATATTATCACCAGCAAAGGACCAGGATATACGAGGTTTCTTGTGGTTTGTGCCGAACCCGTCGGAGCCGTGTTCGAATGTAGGCGGATAGATTTTGATGGCGGTCATTGCAAATGGATGATGAGACGACCTGTCGTGATTAGATGATACAGAGCTGTTTTTTTAGGTACATCGAACTTGGTAGCAACTCGTCTACTACAAAGAAGACACTTGTAAATAAGTCAGATTGATACCAGTCATCGGAGCTCCCCTCCCCCCGCCATCTCGCGACAACATGTTGCGAGCTACTGTTAGCAAGCTTGGCCCATGCCGTTCTCGGCACCTACTACACCGAGGCTGCTTTGGCGTCCGTCGGCACTGACGTGGTAATCGTTCGTCAATCGCGACTGGCGGCACGTTATTTCTAACGTGCCTCTATTCTTGACCCGGTCAGTGGTCAACAGAATCGCGTGTCTAAAAGCACCACCACTGTTATATATGCAGGTAATTGGAATGAATAGGTTGATTTTTCCGGTATATCTGTGCTAGCTGGGCTAAAACCACACGCACCTTAGAAGCCCATCCTATTTTGCCAAGCGGGGTAATTCACGTGGTTGGTCTGGATAAAACAAGCAGACGGTCCGAAGAACAGGTCTCACATCTAGTTAAATCTTTCCATTTTTGTATTAAGTATATTGCCGCAAGGATTGGCTCCTCGGAGAGAAAAATCATGTCTACATCTCCAATTACAGCTGAACAATTCAAGCAGTGGCTTGATGGTGCTTTTATCGGTGACCCGAAAGAGGCCCGAATGTACTGCGAGCAAACTATGAGTCCAAACTACCTACGATTTTCTGCCGGAGGTGGACGCACCGATTTCGAAAGGGCAGTCGAAAAAGTGACGTTGTTTCGCACCATATGTCACAAATGGGTGCTAAACGTACACTTACTGGTACAACAAGGCAATAAGATAGCGGTCCGATGCACAGTCAATATGGTTATTGGCGACGGCGATGAGCAGAACATGGAGCTGATGTTCATGGCAGAGATGGATGCAGACGGCAAGTATGAAAATGTGTGGGAGCTTTCGAAGGAAATCGATGAATCTCTACCATGAGATAGATAGAAAATATTATATTGTATTTCCTTTAAGCACTATTAATATACTTGAGATAAAAATTCCAAAAATATACAAAAAAAGTAGAACAATTATTTTGATACTTAATTCTTTATTTTAATGATCAGTTTATAATTATCGAATTAATTTAATAACCATTTTCTTTTGTAAATTCAATATATTTGTATAAGATTATATATAGCAACTGAAGTAAAGTGTCAATTTAATGTGGTGTATGGCTACTTTAGTGCCCTACTAAAGCTAAAATACTAAAATGCATGAATGCTCTATGCAAAAGTTGGCGCCACCGTAGTGGCGCGGTGAGGCAGCGTATGGGACGTCGCGGTACCTACCATATTACGTATCACGATGGCAATGTTATCGGGGAGCATGCTGGCCCGTGAGTGTGGCCTGTAGATTAGAGATCACTGGCTGGCTTGCGATATTCTTCCTTTGTTCTCTTTCCCTCTTATGAGCGCAGAGTACCCCTAAGATAACACTTGGTCAGCAACAAGCTAAGCACCAACCGCAGTCACGGCAGAAAGACGGCAAAGCCAACGCAATTGAGAGGGCGATACGATCGTACACTTCTTGACCCCATTCCTTCTTTTCGCTGTCTGTTTCTCTTCTCCATTGATTGCCTTTGGCGCAGTTCGATTCGACCCTATCGCGAGCTCCTGGGCGCGTCCTCGCAAAGCGGCGTCATGACGGTATGCGCTAGTCCATGCGCTCGCTTGGCGAAGTCAGGCCTTCAGACGCCACTCGTCGTTTTCTGCTTGTACATCACCGCACAATTTGTTAGCGCGCACGAAACCTCCAGAACTATTCAGGTGGCAGGTAACGGGTCAAGGTTTTGTCCGGTCGATGCTCAGGAGATGGTAGAAGCCGCACAATCAGCGATGGCGGCAGCGAATGCCGATATTATAAGGCACAGGCGCCCAAATTTCTATGAGGCTCTTGGAGAATCTACCATCAACAATGTCCAAGAATAAGAGCCGTCGATTGTGAAGATGGGTAAACATGCTGGTGTAGGATACACTGCTGTTATTTTCGGGCCTTACACTGTTCCTCAATTCTTTGCAAATGCTGCTAGTTCTCTATCTACTTCCAGTCACAATGAAAGCTCATCCGGGCTGCGCATTGCAGAAGATTTGCGAAGGAGGTTCCAGCCGCAATCCAGCGATACAAACCGACAGGGACAGATGAGTCAAGCTTCGAGTGGCTTGCTTGGCAGCAGAACAACTGCTGGCGGTAGATACAGGTTGCCGCCAACAACGGACGACGGTATCTATTTCGGCTCAGGAAATGCGCCCGGCGGTGGCACAGGACAAGCTTCACCAACTGTAGGATATAGTGACACCTTGGCAGATTCGCCCGATGGTGTCCCGATCGCTTTGAAAACTACGTCAAATTGCGGTAAATGGCATGTTGCGAAAGACGGTGACACCTGTCAGGCGCTTCAGCTTGAGAATGGGATCGCGAGCGAGCAGCTGATGAAGATAAACCGTAGTATTAACAAAGCCACTACGTGTGATCAGAGTCTCGTTCCGGGAAGTGCATACTGCGTCAGCCCGCTACGCACCTGGGACTCAGTTGTATCCGTCAATTACAACAGCCGAATAAAGATGAATGCGTAGGGATACCCAAAAGCTGTGCAGATGCAGACTGCCAAGATGCGCGCCTTGTGGCAGTAGCAATCATGATGCTGCAAGTATTTAACATGTTACCTGACCAGGTTTATACTGGTGGAAGATAAATTCTTGCGACGAATGGCATCATATTAATATTTTTGACTGCCAGTTTGCGGTTAATTCCATCGAGTCTCTGATACGGATTCAGTTGCAAAGTACTCTGTAAAGGGAACGGTTCCCTCATTCACTCATTTTCTTTTGCTATGTAGCCTCAGACAAGAGCCACAGGCAGCTCCATACAACAGTCCCAATCGTACCCAAGCCGCCACGCTGCAGAAATGAGCCGAGTTTGGTCCAGAAGCCGCCCATTGCCGAAACGATCGAAAAGAAGTAATTTTCCGAAAACGAAATGAAATTTTGCAAAATTATGTCGTAATAGCAACGCGACCGCTGCATGCAGGCTCATGTTGCATCGAGTATACATTAGCTCACTAGGCTGTGCCCTCTCTACTATACGTAGACGATGTGACGTGGTTGGGATAGGTCTGTGCCAAGAACCCCAGCCAAGAACCTCAGCCATTCCCCCCAATAACTGCTGGGCCAAACGCTCTCCAATGGCATCGTTTCTGATTACCCACACTCGTCGGGACCTTTTGGTAGGGTTGCGGCGCATCGAGCTCGGCAGGCTGCGGCTTGAATGGATCTGGACCAAGATTGCGTCCAGGTCTTCTGTAGATGCAGACGGACCGTCGTCCGCGGGTGCAAGGATCGGCTAACCCGGCGCGCAGGTGAGCGAATTTTGCTGCCACATTTACTGCAATTGCAATCTATTTCTTCTTCAGCTGTTGAGGAAGAGGCACAGTCGTCTTGGCAAGGTGGTAACTGCACCTTTCGGGTCAATGGCAAAGGCGACAATCCGAGAGTTTGCAAACCTTGAGCTATGCAGTATCCAGTGGCAAATTTGCGATATTGCAGCACTGTAAAACGACTTTTACAGCGCATCAGAGCCTTGAGCTAACTAGCAAGGAACCAGGGGCGGGACATCGGCACATGTCCGCATCTCAGCTCTCCATCTCCCCCATGCACCCAATTTAAATCCATCAGCTGAGATTGGACGGCAGCTCAAGCCGCTCCCGCCCCCATCGCTTTCTAGTTACCCTGCTCCTCCTGCAGGTTCGCTGGCCGAGACCTTTGACAGAGATTCAGCGCTATACCAGGGTAGCCAGCCAGCCAGCCAGCCAGACACGCTAGCGACTTACATGAAGTACAAGCACAAGGGGGGAATGCAGAGAACATCAATCCTTTTTTTCTGCTGCAGGTAACAACTCTGCATCCCATCCAATCTCGTATAGAAGCGCACATGCAGATGCCAGGGGGAGGTGGAGCGACATGCAGAAGAGGCCTTGTGCGCTGCTGTCCTTCCCATTGGCCTGGGCACAGGGCTTCTCTGTAGCTCTGGCTGCCGTGTTCCATGTCTGTCCGTATTCACTGTCCCACCAAGTGTTCGCTGTCGCTTCCCCAGGGCCAGATGGTTACATCCGTCGCCTTGTTCATTTTTCTTTTCTCGTCGCTGTTATTGACTATGCATGCCTCTATTGCCACCTTCCAATTTCGTTCCATGTGTGCTTCCTCTTGAGGCTTTCGCTTGTTGCCATAAAGTCTCCATGTTCCTCGCGTTGTCCGTGACCTATGTAAGTCGGTCCAAGCGCGCATCTCCATTGCCCGGCCGCTGTGAGACACAGAACGGCGCAATACTGAGTAGCTACCGAAAAAGAAAAAAAACCCTACATTTTGTCCATCCCTTGATTCTTCCTCTCGCATACTCAACCCCCCTTCCTCTACATATTGCACAATGACCAAGTCCACGGCTCTGGCGCTGCTGGCGTTGGCGGGTTGGGCCGTCGCCGACCCAACGTGGCCTGCCTCGACCGACGAGCTCGAGGAAATCATGTACCAGCTCAGCTCCTTCAAGGCGCGCAAGTTTTCTGACACCGTCTCGCCGTGCTCCAACGAGGCGTCGGGTCCCGGTCGCCAAAACGCTGCCGAATGGCTCCGCGTCGGCTTCCACGACATGTCGACCGCCAACACGTACTTTAAGACGGGCGGTCTCGACGGCTCGCTCCAGTACGAGCTCGACAACGGCGAGAACACGGGCCCGGGCCACAAGACGACGCTGGAGTTCATGTCCAGGTACGTCTCGCCGCAGACCAGTCTCTCCGATCTGATCGCTGCCGGCGTCTACGCTTCGGTGCGCTCCTGCGGCGGCCCCATCGTCTCCGTCCGCGGCGGACGAGTCGACGCCGTCGGGGCGGGCAACACGGGCGTGCCGCAGCCGCAAAACTCAGTCTTCACGTTCAAGCAGCAGTTTGACCGCATGGGCTTCAACAATGTCGAGATGATCCAGGTCACGGCCTGTGGCCATACCCTCGGCGGCGTGCACAACACCGAATTCCCCGATATCATCCTCGATGCCAAGCTCAACAACGGCCTGGGCGGTCTCGACGAGACCGTCGCCGCCTTTGACAACAAGGTTGTCACCGAGTACCTGGACGGCACGACCAAGAACCCGCTCGTCGTCGGCCCGGCCGTCAAGATTAACAAGAACTCCGACTTTAAAGTGTACAACTCGGACGGCAACAAGACCATGGAGGCCTTGCGCTCCAAGGATCAGTTCAACGAGGTCTGCAAGAACGTGCTCCAAAAGATGATCGAGGTCGTTCCCGCCGGCGTCAACCTGACGGAGCCCGTCGTGCCGTACAAGGTCAAGCCCGTCGACCTGCAGTTGCTCCTCGACGACGGCGGCGCCAACCTGCACTTTTCGGGCTACATCCGCGTGCGCACCACGGATCTGCCCAAGGACAGCATCCAGGACCTTACGCTCACATACAAGAACCGTGACGGCGCGGCCGACTGTGGCAACGGCGGCTGCAACATCAAGGCCAGCATTCATGGCCTCGGCCAGGGCTTTGACGACACTTTTGGCTTCTTCCCTATCAACGCCAAAATTCCCGTCAAGACGGGCATTTCGTCTTTCACCGTGACCATTAACCACGTGGACGGCACCAAACAGGTTGCTGACAACAACGGCAAAGGCTACCCGCTGCAGGACACCATTCTGTTCCAGAAGCCGCAGAGCTGCATTATCGGCTCAACGGGCGCGACGACGCTTGTCGCGGCCGTCCGCAACGACGCCGTCGCAAAAGGTACCAAGGCTACAGTCCACTACAAGACGAGCCAAAAGAACAGTCCTATTCCCAAGCTCAACTCGGCCGAGCTGGACATGACCAAGGGGCAGTGCATTGGCAAGTACACGCTCTTCAAGGTTGAGCACAACATTGAAGGCGGCATGGCATATCAGTCCTTTGTCGATCTTCACAACGGCGACGTTTCGGATGCTTTCAATGGTGTCACTGACATTGGCGGCTCCTGCTTGCCTTTTGAGAGCCGTGTGTCGTGCAACACGGAGAGCAACCTCTTCGAGCAGATGGACAACAGCACCACAACAGCTTCGCCTGTTGCCTCGCCCAGCTCAGGCAGCCCCATTGCGACCGCCGTGCCAGTTTCGCCTTCCGTCTCGCCGGCTGATAATTCCACCAGCCCTGGTGTGTCGCCGACGCCATCGCCATCGCCATCGCCATCGCCATCGCCTTCGCCCTCTGACAATTCCACCACACCTGTAACACCAGCACCCACGCCCACGCACAAGACTGCCCTCGGTGGCTACACCATGCTCTCCTGTTGGGCCGAGGGAAGCCTACGCGCTCTCTCTGGCGCGTCTACCGCCAACGACGCCATGACACTCGAAAAGTGCTTGGATTTCTGCAAAAACTACAACTACTGGGGCACCGAGTACGGTCGCGAGTGTAAGTCCCTATCAATACGAACCACCGCACTGTCCGCAACAAGCTAACAATTTTCAAGGCTACTGCGGCAACTCTCTCAGCAGCGACTCCAAGGGCGCACCCCTCGCCGAGTGCAACATGCCCTGCGGCGGCGACGCCACCGAGTACTGCGGCGCGGGCAACCGTCTCGAGCTCTTCTCCACGACGGCCAGCATCACCACGCCGACCGGCACGCTCGCGCACAAGCCGACCGTCGCGCCGTACACCATGGTCGGCTGCTGGGCCGAAGGCGCCACGGGTCGCGCGCTCGGCAGCGCGGGCACCTCGGCGCCGGACATGACCAACGAGAAGTGCGCGACCTTTTGCGGCAAGTACCGCTACTTTGGCACCGAGTACGGCAGCGAGTGCTACTGCGGCAGCCACCTCGCCGACGACAGCAAGGCGGCGCCGCTCGCCGACTGCGGCATGACGTGCGCGGGCGACCAGTTTGAGTACTGCGGCGCGAGCAACCGCCTCGAGCTGTACATGAACCCCGGCGTCACCGGCGGCACGCCCGAGCAGCCTCCCGCGGCGGGCGACTTTGCGCTCGTCGGCTGCCAGACGGAAGGCAACGGCACGCGCGCGCTGGGCGACGCGTCGTCGGCGGCGGACGGCATGACCAACGAGGTGTGCGCGGCGACCTGCAAGGACTACGAGTACTTTGGCACCGAGTACGGGCGGGAGTGCTACTGCGGCCACGCGCTGGCGGCGTCGTCGGCAGTCGCGCCCAAGGGCGAGTGCGGCATGCTGTGCGCGGGCAGCAACGTGGAATACTGCGGCGGCTCGAACCGTCTGTCGGTGTATAAGAAGAAGCCGCCTGTGACGCCGCCGACAAACGGCACGGCACCGGGGAGCTAATCATGAGGAGGGGGGTCATGTGTATAAATGCTGAATAATTATAGTATGAAATGCAGCATATAAGCCAAAATTGATAAATTAAACTTTCGTGAATTTCTTGAAAAGTTATTCTCACTGATGAAACTTGATCGTGATGGCTTTGCCTAAGCGTAGTCGTAACAGGCGGCAGCACTTTAAGCGACCCCACGTCAAGACGCGTCGCGGGGTGCCTTGGTCTTTCAACATCAACGACTGCAGCACAAACGCAAGCGTGCCCAGATCAAAAATAATGGCCGATACAATGGAAGATGACAGAGACGTACGATTTAACCCATCCCTTTACTGCAGAAGCGCGAATTAGATGATATGGCTAACTTGGTTCAAACAGCGCCTCAAATCGGCACTCTGGTACGCGGTCGGGCAAATTGTCGATGAGGAGTGCATGCGGCGCAATCGCAACGCGACACCTCAATTCATCGGTGCTTTAACAGAACTTGTCTGGACCCAAATCGGTATATTCTTTTTTTTTTCTCCCTTGGCCTCGCTTCGCTCGCTTTTCTGGCCCGGCCATATCTCCCAAGTTCACGTCAGCGCTTATGGCTGCGCATCTTTTTGGTCTCTTGCCATGGGCCAAGCTACACTCTACATTGTTCCATCTTTTATTGCGAATAGGGGCAGAAGCTAACTTGAAGCGTGTCCAGAAAACGTCGCCGTCGACCTCGAGTCGTTTGCCAACCACGCCGGCCGCAGCGTCGTCACCACCGAGGACGTGCTGCTGCTGGCGCGCAAGAACCCGGACCTACAGCAGCTCATGAGGGAGTACATTGACGAGCGCAAGGCGGAAAGAGGACGGAAGCCTACCACGGCGACGGGGAGCGGGCGAGGAGGACGAGGAGGGCGTGGCGGCGCACGGGGGGGTGCGACGAGAATATCAGGGCGGTGAGAGATGTGTCTTTCCGTCCCGTGTTTGTTTCTTATGATGATGAATATCAAGGCGTTTTTGTTTTAAGTAACCATACGGAAAATAAAATGGCGTGCAATAATAAAATAGTATTGATAACAGACAGTGTCAGCTCGGAGCATGTGCAACTGCAGATAGCCGGCTATCGCGCGGCGATGATAAGGATCTGAGTCACTTTGCCAGGTCTACAGACCGTATCAATGCATGTCTTTAACTACACTGCGTATCTAATGTTCTGCACCCAAGTGTAGCGAAGATCTGTTTGCCGACTTTCGCTGGACGGTTGGCTTTGTCTTGGTCCGTATCGCTGTGGTTACGGCTTCTGAGTCACAGTGAATCAGGGCATTGAAGCCACGCCCGTTATCTACGTCACACAGTCTGCACCATGTCGATACGGCCCAATGTTATCGCCTTTATCAGAGAGTCAGCCTAAAGATCCCGAAGAAACACACCGGATATAGCTTGTCAAACGTTCGCCTCATCCCCGCGCACGGCCCCGTAATGATAGCACTCCCCCTCGAAGCATTCCCTTATCTAACGTCATACGCGATTACTATCTCGATAACCAGGGGTGTGCATACAGACAAAGAAAAACATGCAATGGTTAGTCCTACGCCGATGCCGATAATTTCAGATGGCTTGTGCCTTGCCAAACGGGACAGAGACAAGACACAAAACCACCAATCCTAGATTCTCCTGCTGTTTATGCAGGGAGAATATTTAAATGGGCGGTTTTTTTTTACAACACATTTCTACGCGCGCGTCACCTTTATTAACTAAATAGAAAGAAGAAAATTCCAAAAGGAAAAAAAGTCATGCGAAGCCGTGTTTCAGGCCCGCGAAAGTCTCTCGTTGTGGTCTATCCTCCATCAGACCGGTCCTCTATGGCGGGGGGTATCTCTATATCGTAACAGTTCGTAAAATGCAAAAATGCCAAATGGGTATCCTTTTGTTTCCTCCCATCCTCCTGGTCGTGAAAAATGCCATGATGTTGCTGCGAAAGGGGTCCAGCCCTTGCAGATGGAAAAAAAAAGCTCTGAGTGAGTATAGAAACATTGTCCCAGAAATGCTCGTAGTAGTTAAACCGCGACATTTAAATCCAAGACTCTGAACGGTCTTTGTCCGCATTAATACCTAAGATGAAAAAAGAAGAAGACGAAACGAAGCAAGAAATAACGCCTGCCAGTGATGGTTTGTGTCTCGCGGACACACAAAATAATGCCAAAAAACAAAAAACAACAAATCTTTCTCTAAAAGTTCTTTCCATTCCGGGGGGTTTTTGTGCTGTCGGCAAGCACAGAAAATTTTCGTAGTGACGGGTTGTCGTCGGGAGTGATGCCTCGCGGCTCCGAATCATGGTCGTCGTGAAGTTCTCTCATTATTAGTGAGAAGGAAATCGGGTGTCTTGAGAGATTTCGTCGAAGTGTCGTGAAAGAAAGAGGGGTGGTCAAGCCCTTGTGATGAAGGGTGTGTATAGTATGAAGAAGGGCAGGAGGGTGATATCCTTAGACCTTGATGGCGGACTGAGGACCGTACTCCTGGACGTAGCGGTCGAGGAGCTGGAGGGAGACACCAGAGCCGCCGCAGACGATGAGGACAACGTTCTTCTGAGCCCACTCGGCGTCGGAGAGACCCTTGCCGAGAGAGGCACGGAGGTCGCCGCGGTAGGCGGCAGCAAGGGCGGCGCCGCAGGAGACCTCGACGAGCAGACGGGCGTCGTCGGCGAAGCGGACGCAGGCCATGGCGGCATCGGCGTCGGAGACGACCATGCTGTGGGTGTTGGGGTAGTGCGCCCACTTCCAGGTCTGGGCGGAGACGCGGGAGCAACCGAGGGAGACGGCGATGGAGGTGATCTCGGAGAGGGTGAGGTGCTCGTTGGCGGCGAGGGAGGCGTTGAGGGAGTCGGCGCCGGCCGTCTCGACGCCGACGACGTGGGGCTTGTTGGAGGACCAGGGGAAGGTCTCGATGCCCTGCATGAGGCCGTTGAATAGGCCGCCGCCGCCGACGGAGCAGACGATGGCGTCCATGGGCACGTCCATCTGGTCGCGCAGCTCGGGGATGAGGGAGGCGGCGCCGTCCCAAATGTCGGGGTGGTCAAAGGGCGGGACGAAAACGCCGTTGGGGTCCTTGGCGACGAGCTCCTGCTTGACGTACTGCTCGGCGGCGAAGAGGTTCTTGCCGACCTGCTGGACCTCGGCGCCCAGCGCGATGAGCTTGTTCTTCATAAAGTCCGAGGTGGTGAGGGGCACAACGACGGTGCAGGGGCGGTCGAGGGAGAGGGCAGAGGTGGCACAGGCGAGGCCGGCGTTGCCGCCGGACGCACAGTAAAAGTGCACGTCACCGGGGTGGTGGGCGACAGCGCGGGTCATGAGGTTGCCGATGCCGCGGGACTTGAAGGAGCCCGAGGGCTGGAGGTTGTCGAGCTTGAGGTAGATGTTGCTGGTTGGGAGATGCGTGTTAGTGTGAAAGCCGCAAACGGAGGAGACACGAAGTGAAGGACTCACCAGCCAACAGCACGAGAAACGGCAGCGTTGTAGACGCAAGGCGTCTTGACCCAAGGAAGGGTACTCTCACCACCGAGGGATCCCATGATGAATTTTGAGGATTGTGTGTTTGTGGGTGTGGTTATACGGGCGTTGAGGAGGGCACGTATTAGTGTTGAAACTCGGTTGACGAGTGTGTGTGAGAGAGCGAGAGCGACTGAGACTAGATGGCCAAGATAGTCTTTCTTCCAAGAGGTTGAAATTTGGATGAAAAATGAGAAAACAGAGTAGGAGGAGAAGAAGGAGAAGGAGGAAGAGAGGAAACTGGGGAAATCGAGAATAAGTAGGTCTAGAATGTTGGGGTGTGCCGCCGTTTGTGTGTCTTGTTCGTGGTCAGAGTCGTTGCGTCGAGTGAAAAAAAGCGAAGGTGGGCGGCGGAGCGAGGACGGAGGCGTGCGGTTAGGCGCCGCGGTGCAGGTACCACTCCCATAGTGGTGCCATACGAAAGGTACTTGGCGGCATACGGCGAAGAGGATCCGTGGGAAGCCGACCGGGGGCGTGTACCTACGCCTGGCTGAGAGGGGAGTGGACAAAGTCTTGGACTGTCATGGGTGGCCATTAAAGTGGCTATTGGTGGAGTATGAAACAAGAAGATGTGTGGGAAAAAAATAAAGTTGGCAGCATTATTATTATTCTTGCTCGCCAATTCCTGATGCTGTGACTCTACGTGTGTTGTGGTGGTGTCACATCCCAGGTGCAGCCCATCTCAGGTACCAGCACACATCTACAGCGGCATTGGCACCATCTCAGCATCATCGTCATCAGCTCTCTGTAAGAAAAGAAGCGGTATTCAAACCCCAATTCAGTTCGCGCAAAGCCGTGCCAATTGCTCACTCAGGCTCACGCTCATCCTGAAAAGAACCCGTACCCTCGTGGCCAGGGGTGGCGCAGCTACACTTGGTGCTAGTCTCACTCGCAGCCTGGTAGAATTTTCTCTTTTTCCTCTTACTCTCTTTTCCGACAGTAGCTCCCCCTTCCTTCGTATGCTCCCGAAAATAAATTTTCTTTAGCTTTATTATTTTTATTTTTTTTGCCTCCCCGCGTGATTCCCTTCGGCAGTCTCCCCCCAAGGTGAGCGCGGACCGAAGCTAGTCCGGATTGGGTAGTACATGTCAGCGCGCCTCGCCCAGAAGCAGAGAGCAGCAGCGCCGTGGCTCAAGTCGTTGATGCTTTGACAGCCAAAACATTCAGTAGGTTCATCTGGTACAAAGAGTACGTAGATACATCAACGCCATCCACTCAGAATCGCACCGCCTACCATCGCCGCGTATCGGAGCACGGCGCCGTGCCAGCTCCTCTCCGGGTCGTCTATAACACACAATCTCCCCCGACCATCAAGCGTCAAGGCAGCCATCAATGTGCCACGAAAACCTCGTAGCTTGGCTTCGTTCCTGCGCACCGATCAGGTGACCGGCCAACAATGTCCCTGACATTCGCTGGTGAAATTACTACAAGTCCGGATAATACTAATCGTGCCCGTGCTCTTTTTCAGACGCAAGGGCGGTAAGACGGACAACTAACCTACCTCTCTCTTCGTCTCCAATGCCACGCGACGCTGAACAGCGGAACTTGTTGGGGTATGGATGGCTGGCTTGTACCGTGTGATCTTGTGATGCCGGGAAACGGAGAGTCTAGGAACGCATCCCTTCCTCAACCCCAGCCTCACAAGCTCAAAAAAGTTGGGGTAATTCTCCAAATACATTATTATAGCTCGCTGCGTATTGCAGCCAGCAAAAGAATACCTACACGCCCTCTTTAACCTAGCTGTGTTTCGCAATTCGTCAGATGCGGTGACAATGGCTGTCATCGGAATCGACATGACAACAACCTACAAGCCTTTGACGTCTTTTGTCTACTCCGCGCTCTCCTTCCTCCCCCCCACACCCCGCCCCAGATGCTCGCAGCGGATTAGTCCGAATGGAGCAAGCAGCAGATCTGACTGGTTATTATTAAAAAAACGACGGCAAAAAGAAAACGAAAACTTAATATGCACAAAAATAAATTTTCACCCGCAAGTGGTTCCGGCGGCGCTGCGGTGGAGTACACGCCCGTTGGCCCCCCCTGCTTTTGGGTCGATTTTGGTTACGTATTACGTTGTTATAGGGTAACAGCTTTGACAAGTCTGATCCACACGCCCGTAACCAGATGGAGGCGCCAGGCATGCACACGGTGTGTAAGAGTGTGACCAGTGTGTGTGTAAGTCGCTGGCGTGCCTTAGCCTGGGAGACGGCAGCCTGCGTGCATGTCGCCGCGCTACAGCTTTTGGTTGGCTGCCAGCAGAGGAAAGGGAAAAGGAAGGGGAAATTTCTCTAGTGTCGGCATACTTGATCCAGCTTGCATCATACAAGACCAGCCATTGCGCCTCATCGGCCAGCTGCGACGCCATTCTCGCCCTCAATTGTCACTCTTCCAAAGACTCGCTGGTTAATACATAGAAACAAGCATAAACCATGCCAAGCCCCTGCTGGCTACTTCTGCCTAGGATTATTACTACCTGCCCTCTTGGTCCCAGCGCGCTCTCATCTCTCAGATGGCGGACAGGTTGGGGTAGCCCAGGATTTCTCACTGCTGGCCTCTATTTTGTCCTGGGGTAATACAAGCGAGCCACGCTTTGAATAGACAAAAGAGTCGGTAATCTCTGTACGTATAAAGCCACACCCTTCTTGGCCCCCCTGGTCCTGTCCTTCCCCCTCGTGAACCAGAACGCGGCCTCGACCGGCCCTGTGCGTTTTCCATTTGCCATTGTTTCTGGAAGCCCTGGCCCTGTCCGAGCTGTGCTACTAATAAATTACCACAATGCTTGTTTTTTTTTTCTGCCATGCGCGTGTCTGCCAGCTAAGCCCGGCGCGCAGCGGGAATCGGAGCGCAGGCTGTCGGAAGCTGCTGTGTCTCTCTCAACAGTCTCTCACTCGCATCCGGCTTATGCGAAATTGGCCTTTCATCTGGAGGGAACACGACAGATTCCATTTGGTAACGAATTTACCCATCTGTAACCCCTTCTCATGCCCTTTTCCATGCAGCCCCTCAGTTGTCCCCTCTTCTTCTCGAAAACTCATTACATGTCCGTTATTGAAAAGCACCCCGCCGCCGGCACCAAATCTACAAACCCACCAGCTGGGATTCCGAAGGCGGGCGTCGGCGGAGAAGAAACCACACACAACGACGCAGACCACTAACTAGTTAATTATGGCACCCGAACCCATCCGGGCATGGGGGGTTGGCTACGAGGCGGGGACCCGGGAGTGTGGGTTGCTCGACTAGGAAGTAAAAAAAGTCTTGTACCCAGAAATGTGTGCTAAGAAGAATGCGTAAAGAGAGCCACACAACCTAGATTTTACACTACAAAGGGGGTAGGAAGATGCCGACTTTCGTCCGAGTCCAGGCACCCGGTGGCGACCGTTCCGCCTCGTCCTTTTCTTTCTGCTGAGAAGAGCCACTTATACCCGTCGCAACCGTGTCTACACGGTAACCCGCATACTGTATGACGCTTCTGGATGCCCACATGCGAATATGAGAGAGATCCTTCGGCAGTTGCTGACGAACAGAGTAGCAACGGGTGGGCAGAAGTAACTCATAAAACATGTGGCATTATAGTTTCCCATCAAGGTTATTGGCAGATCTCCGAGATGCACCACGAACAAGACTCGGAACGGGCGTGGGCGAATCATGTGCAGATGCTGTCGCGGCTCTGGTGTGCTGCCGCTGGCTGCTGGCTCCATGCCCCGCGGCTAGTCAGTGCTGCGTGGAAACCACCCAGCGTTGGGAGTTGCACCAGATGACAGCTTCAGTTTACCATGAAATCAATAATAAATGTATCCATGAAAAATCTTGGAGTAAATCTTATTCCTATTTTTTCGTAAACGTGAGCTCTTGAAATAAAAGTTTCGTGGTGCCGCCTATAAAGCTGCACGGCAAACACCCAGCTAGCAACTTCCCTCCTCCACTCTCACAACCGCCTCCCAATCCAGCAACCCGCCACTTTCTCCCCTCAAGTTCAATTCTCATGAATCTGATTAACAAGGCGTACTTTTCAGACTTCATCCCAGCCATTTATCGGCTTTTCCATCGTGAATCTCCACAAAGCGGTCAACCTACACCGCGCATCCGGCGCCTCCCACCGCTTCCACTTATACCACTTCAACATCACCTCATCGCACTCTTCCTACACTTTCTACCTCTTTTCTTCCTTTAATCTACTTTAATTATTAATTATACTTCTCTTCAGCTTAGCTTCTGCATCTCCCATCTGCATCATCAGCTTTCATCATGGCTGCCGGTGCTAAGCGAAAGCGACACTACCGAGCCGTGCCTGGGCTCGACAAGGCTCTGCCCTATACCGAGAAACGGGACATTGAGTTTCTGCGACGAAGAGTCCGGCCCTTGAGGGTCTATCACCCGCAGGATGACTCCGAAGTTGAGCTTCTGTGCACGAGCGCAGGCGTGGCCGATCTCGACATGCTCGAGTTTCGAGTCAGGCTGCAGAAACGCGACATCACCCACCAGTACGAGACCCGGGACATGGAAAGACCATGCGCCGCGCTCTTCTTCAGCGCCGACCCAGCACTTCAACGCAATATCTACGCCGCCGAGGAGCAAATTGTCCGATCGACCACGGCAGAAGAGCTACTCGAGAACGACAGCGGCCCGCGCGTGGTGCCGTCGAGGGGAATCCCGGATCCGGACGACGACGAGAAGGAGTATGGGTTCCGCGAGAGGGTCTACGTGCGAGCGAAACCCCCGCCGCGGGAGCTGGGCCAGCCGAGAACACGCAAGTCGAGAAGGCGCAAGCAGTCGGAGCATCCCGAGGAGGCCGACATCGACATTGGGCCGCGGGACAAGCGGCCCCGACTTGCTGGTGAGACTGCTGGTGAGACTGCGCAAGACTACACCATGTCGGGTGCGCTGGATGGATTTCTCCCTACTCCATCTCCATCTCCCGATCCAAGAGCTTCTTGCGACCGGCCGCTCCAGTCCGTCGAGGGATCGGCTGGGCAGATTGGGTTGGCCGAGGCCAACCTTTTGCAGCTCGGAGAACAAATCCTCGCAGAATCACCCGTCGCCACCGCGACACCAACAACAGCCGCGCAGCCCCCGTCCGGCAGGCGCAAGCGCAAGGCTGCCAACACAACTGTCGCAGCAAGCTCTGCTCTTCCCGCCCAAGACCCGGCTCCGCCGCCGGCCGTGGAGAACGGCTGGCGCAGGCTGCCCTACCTGGTGCGCCAGCAAATCTACCGCTGCCTCATGGTCCGGGAGGCACCGATCCGCGTGCACGCGAGCTAGGAGCTCGTGTTTCGCAACCAAAACCTGGGCCTGCTGCCCGTCATGCTGCGCATCTGCCAGGCGACCTTTGCCGAAGCCGCCAGCGTCCTGTACGGCGAGAACACTTTCGTGTATCTGCTCCGCGACGGCGCCAACGCCAACGCCGCCGACGTCGCGCAGCTTGCGCACGACGACACGCCGGGCTCGGCCAGCGACGTCGAGGAGGCGCCCGAGTCGGGTCCCACCACCCGCACCCGCCGCGGCCGTCGCGGCGGCCGCGGCCCGGCCAGGCTCGACAAGGCGGACATCAACCTCGACCGGTACATCAAGTTCTTCCGGCGCATCGCCGTGGAAGCCGAGCACAATCGCTTCTGGGAGGGCAGCCAGGCCCTCGCGACAAACGCCGTCAAGGTCTTCACGGAGCGGTACCCGTGGTGCCCGCCGGCGCTCGGCTTGAGCACCCGTCTGTCGAGCCTCGAGATTCGCGTCGTTCCCATGTGGGAGCAAGCCCTCAACGGGGGACAGGGCGATTTCACGTTTATGGACTGGTTCGAGGGCCAGGCCGATCTCATGCAGGCCGTTCGCGCCTTGTCCTGCGACAGGTTCCAGGTGCGCATCCTGGCGCCTCCCAAAGCCAACGCCGGCAGCTCCCGCCGCCGACGCGACGCCGACAGCGCCGCCGAGCTGCCCAGCTTCATGAGCGATGTGAGCATGTACGACTTGCAACCCGAGCGGCTGGTGCGGGAGTTTGCCATACCAGACCCGTGGGGCGGGGATGGGGCGATGCAGCTGGGTCGGGAGACGCGCATCAAGGAGATGCGGATTTGGTCCAAGAAGCTGCGAGACGTCCTGTATGAGGCGTGCTCGAGCAAGGATTATGGCGAGCGCGGCCGACCCCCTCCAGAAGAACCCGAGGACGAACAAGGTGACGCGGGCGCGAATAACCAGGCGGCAGCGGACCCCGAAAGTGGAAATGGAGGCCAGGATGATGGGAGTGTCGACGTCGACATGAATTATGATGGTGAGGAAGCTTCCGAAAACGACGAGCCGGACGAGATGTTGCTATATATTGCAGATGATGATATCGATGACGAGGATTATGAGGACTAGCAACGAGGAGTTGGCAAGACGATTTCATCTGGCTGATTTCATTTATCAATCCATCTTTTGCTGTTTTTTCTCTTGGGCGTACGCCCACAGCGGCCACAACACCGCCAAGATGATTTCGACGGTGAGCTGGCAGATGACAAGACCATTTAGTATTTCTACGCATCTACATTACTAGCTACGTCGCTAAATAGGGATTTTAGGGAAACAGACGTCAAGTCAATGGATATGTTGATTTTATAAAAAGAATTCATAGCTCATCGTGACTGCATATAGCTTGCTTTTCGAGATCTCTACCCTGATAACTATGCTCATGACGTTTCAATCTTGACCTTGGTCACGTCGAGCGTTTCCATGTCCACCAGCACAATCTCTTTTGACTCGACAAACGACGGCACCGCAACGAGACGCACGCTCTGGCCGTCGGGTCCGTGAATCAGACGCGTGCCAAACTCGGGCTGGTTGCCGACAAAGTACAGATGCGGGCAGGCCTTGAGCACAAACGGATCGTCATCCTGGAAAGGATAGCTCCCTGTCGCAGATTGTTAGTACACTTTACACAACTTTGACAGCTGTAGGAAGAAGAAAAAAACGTACACAGTGTATCTGGCGCAGTCGGCGCGCAGCACCGCCAACGGCACATGGCCTCCATCATGCCCAGCCTGTCCTCGCTATCGACATACTTGAACACGTCATCGACGTTTTGCCCGCCCGTGCCCAGCACGCGCCAGCCCTCGACCTCGGCCTCCCACGGATTCGTCACGCTGTCGAACCAGCCCGGCACGCCCGCCTTGGTCGGGTCCGCGCCGAACGCGCGCGCCGACGGGAACAGCGCCGTGTGCAGCGGCTGCTGCGGGTAGCTGGCGTTGGCCGGGTCGCGGGCGCCGGGCAGCAGCGTCACGGGCATCGACGGCAGCAGCTCGCTGACAAACTCGTCAAAGAGCTGCGCGGGGAGCGCGTTGTACGCGCTGGCGTCGTAGCCGTACTTTTTGCTGCTCGCTGCCGCCCTCTTGTCGTCCTCGGCCGCTGTTGCCGCGTCTTTGTGCGCGTTCGCGGGACTGATCGAGTCGCCGGCAATGACGAGCCGGCTGATGCGCGAGGCCTGCGCCTGCGTGGCCGGGCTGAGGCTCTCACCGAGGAGGTACTCGAGGAGCAGGTTGACCTCGACGGTGGCCGAGGCGTCGACGCCGGAAAAGTTGAGACCCGACACGATGGCTATTTGCTTGTGGCTGCTAGTGCTGCTGGGGGTTGTGCTGTCGGTCATTTCTGTGTCGTCTTCTTGCTTGTGCTTGCCGTTGGCCTTGGCAACGCCGTTGGACGCGCCAGCGAGGGCCCAGCGCTCGGGCTGCGGCGGCAGATCGGGGAACTTGAGGTCGAGGACTTCAAACTCGCCGCTGGTGTTTTCTGTGCCCATGACGGCAATGATGCAGCCTGTGACAAGGGGAACAGTTTTGATAATATCGCCGACGAGTCGCACTCGACCTGAGTCGTCTTCGAGCATGACTTGATCGCTGCCGTCGTCGGAGTAGTACTTTTGCGTCGAGATGGGTGCAGATAGCCAGCGCTGCAGCAGGTTAGCTCAAGATTGACGCAGATTCCCACGGCAAGGCAACGTACATCCTTGGACACGTCCTCTAGAATATTGGGCTTCAGCGCCATATCCATGTAGACTGTGCCCGCCACCCAGCACAGCTCGCCCTGGCGCACGTCGAGCACGCGGTCCACCTTCCTAGCTGTTTCGCCGCCAATCGTCGTGCCGTCCCAGTTAGCTGCCGCGACTTGTTCCACCGCGGGCTTAATCTTGGTGAGACGCAAGAAGTACATGTCGCCATACTGCTGCTGGTACGAACGCTGCTGGTTGAGGGTAAACATCGTGAGGGGCTTGTAGGAGGAATCGTCTCGCGGCGGGACGGAGAGGGGTGTGTCTCTGTAGTAAATGCTGTTAGACAGAATTTATGGCAGGAATTCATGCCGCAGAAGCGTTGGCGCATGACATTAGGACTGCTCACGATGGCTTTTGGAGCAAGCTCCCGGACGCCTCCTCGAGGGTCACCATGGCGGGCGTGCGTAGTGCTGCGGAAATTCAACCAAGCTAAATGTTTGCAAGGAAAATCTGAATCAAGTGCCGTGCAAGTCAGTATCAAAGTTGCGGTTGTATGCAAACCGTTGTCACGAGCTAGGTAGGCTTTAAAAGAAGAAGTTGGAGGTACCCGCGTTTTACGCGACGCCGGGTTGGCGCGTAAAGTGGCGCTGTGGGGGACTCGGGCAGGGCGCAGGGTATCGAGGGACACCAGACGACGCAACTGCTTCAACGTTTGATCTTGGCTTTTGTTTACGGACTCTGAACTAAGATATAGTGTTTCAATTGAATTTAATAGTTTCCTTCAAAAACTATAGTGTGAGTTTTGCAGAGTCGCAGCGACTTTTGACACAGCCCGCCCGACAAAGAGCATCGGCCAGCTAGCATGGCATTGAAAGGTTGTCAACGCTTCTTATTGCTGCTTTCTATCGTATAGCATTTACTTTCTTTACTCGTCCGCAGGATCTCAGTGACCTTACCCTTGCAGTTGTGGCTGGTTGATGCTACCCCGGGTTGGGCTCATATAAGCCATGCATATGAACCCTGATCTACATGCATCAGACAAACTCTCCACGATTGTATAAGCCACAAAACTTCCAATCCCTTCCCGATAATTTTTTCCTGTCAGTTTCTATCATTACGCCATCTCCAAGCTTGCATCATGGTGACTCGCAACTGAGCCAACCTTGACCTTAGTGCCACCACTTGCCCCGCGTTATTACCCCACCAAATCCTGCTGACAGCTGCGTAGACCGACAAAATTTCTCAAACGCCGCACACAACTTCCTGTATAAAAGCTCACCACCTCCCCTCTTCATCGCCACCGTCTCATCTTTGCTTCGTTTCTCTTCTGTCAATTCTCCCCTCACCCACAATCTCCCATCACCCTCCTCACCGCCCGTCATGCCGTCCAAGCAGAACCCGCCGTCGATCAAGGTCACCGACCTGTCGTACACGTTCCCCGACTACTCGACCGGCGTGTACAACATCTCGCTGGACCTGCCGCCTCGCTCGCGCACGCTGCTCATCGGCGCCAACGGAGCCGGCAAGACGACGCTCCTGCGCCTGCTCGCCGGCAAGCGCCTGTGCCCGCACGGCACCATCTCCATCGGCGGCGTCGACCCCTTCCACGAGGGCCTCGAGGGCGTCACCTACCTGGGCCTCGAGTGGGTGCTGAACCCGATCGTGCGGACCGACATTGGCGTCATGGAGCTGCTGCGCAGCGTCGGCGGCGACGCCTACCCGGACCGCCGCGACGAGCTGGTCGGCATGCTCGACATTGACACCAACTGGCGCATGCACGCCGTGTCCGACGGCGAGCGTCGCCGCGTCCAGCTCGCCATGGGCCTGCTCCGTCCCTGGACCGTCCTCTTCCTCGACGAGATCACCGTCGACCTCGACGTCCTCAGCCGCGCCGAGTTCCTCGGCTGGCTCAAGAACGAGACCGAGACGCGCGAGTGCACCATTGTCTACGCCACCCACATCCTCGACAACCTCGCCGGCTGGCCCACCCACCTCGTCCACATGCACATGGGCACCGTCAAGGAGTGGGACACGGCCGACAACATGCTCGCCACCATTGACGGCACCGTCGCCGCCACCGGCAACTCCCGCCTCGGCGAGCTCGTCATGACCTGGCTCCGCGCCGACCTCAAGGCCCGCGGCCCCCGCAGCGGCATCAACCGCGGTCCCGAGGGCAAGACCTACGGCTTTGGCGGCATGAGCGTGGGCGGTTACGGAGATGAGTCCAAGCCCAAGACTCACTAATTTTGGTGGCTTTTTCCTCCTTTTTTTCTTTTTTTCTTCTCTTCTTGTTTTTATTCAACACAATTTTTTGGTAACGCATCATGACTACGACCGTTTCTAAACTTAACATTAGAAACATGACAAAAATTTTGCATTCGGCATCTGGGAAAGGATAAACAGTCTATTTAACACAAGACTTGGGAGCATGGTAGGTATCGGAAACATGGCACTTCATTCAACGGACGGTGCTTTTGGGCGTTTTGGCATCATGGGCAGCAGGGCAGACCTCAACACTGCACTCGCACGCACTCATTGATTTGGTTCTCGGTTTTCAACATTTAGCATGATGCGTGGTTTAGAAGCGATTCATCTTTCTTTTTTCTCTTCATATGATACCCTGTACTTCAACAAAACGGGCACGGAGCATTACAAGCACATTACGGATATCTCTCGTCCACTTCAACTGGACAAGGGAGCGGAAATCTCAACTTTCCAATTCCCTACACATAGCTACAAATTGAAAAAAAAAAAATCTTCATCATCATCGTCATAGCTGTCGTAATTCGTCGCTAGTCTAACCCTCAGCCGTGTACGGGTCGCCTTCTCTTCTCGACGCCTTGATGGCCTGCCATTCCTTCATCGCCTTCGCCACGGGCGGCATGCTAATCTTGAGCAGGTCCTCCACGCCGCCGAAGCCCTTGTCCCTCAGGGTCTCCAAGACGCTAGCCCGGTACCCGTTGAAGCCGATGCGTATGCCGCCCGAGGTGCCCAGCTTGCGCAGGCTCTCCTGCGAGACGGGCCCCGCGTGGCGCGTCTCGATCGTGCTGTCCTCCTCAATCAGGCGGTCCTCCAGCACGCGCAGCGTCTCGATGCTGAGCAGGCAAAAGATGGGCGAGTATGACAGCGACAGCATCTCCGCCAGGGAGAAGGCGCGGTCCACCGACGTCACGTAGCGCTCGAGGCGCGCGTGAACTGTCCGCGGCAGCATGCACCCCTGCTCGACGGCCTTTTGGACCCCAAACGCCATCCTGCGCCAGTGGAGGTTGACAATGTCGAGCAGGTTGCCGTTGTACCGATTCACTTCGTCGTTTGTGTACGACGAGGCGTCAATGGTCGGTGTGTCTGGGCTGCCTCGAATCTTCATGGCACTCTCGAATCCCTCCTTGTACGATGCCATAATGTGGCACAGTCGTGCCACAGTGGCGAGCGACTGGCTAAGGACGAGCAGGTAGATGAGCAGGGACGGCGGTAGCTCCATGCGTATGTAGCTTTTCAGCGTATCGTCAGTGAGCAACGACCAATTCTGCTCGTAAAACTCAAGAATGGCCGATTCGCCAACCAGTCCAGGATTCGTCTGCAACACCGTGAGAGCGAGGTTACTAACGTGCTGCACGGTGGCAGTTATGGTGCGACTGGCGTGTGCCGGGATATTCTTGCTAGACCGCAAAACCGATGCCCAATGGTGCAGGAGCCCGGTGTACATGTTGAGGAGCTCGAGCAGACACGGCGGCTGCACATAGCCGAGTGCTATTTCCAGTGGCTGAAATATATGCTGGTATAGTTCTATTGTTGGTTAGCTCTGCGGTGTTGAATGGAACAGATGCAATGCTTGCCTTGGAAATCGTGCAGTGGTGTATACGCGAGAATTTCCAAAATACACGTCCGTTTCCCCGATCCTTGCCAGACTTGAAAGTACCGAGCAAAGAAATTGAGCAAAATCGACGGCAAGTTCTGGAAGAATTAGTACCCTCCAACGTAATTCAAGGCGCGATTGCTCACTCACCTTGGTCTGAACGACAAAGTCTCGCAACACCTCCATGACCTCCCACAGCGTCGCCTCGTCCGCGTCGCCGTCGACAAAGTCCTGCAGCGCCGCGTTGAGCCAGTTGGCGACGCGCTGGAACGACTCGGCGCTGGGCCGCAGCAGCAGCAGCTTCTGCAGGAGCGGGTCGGCGAGCACCGCCACCAGCTGGTTCGGCAGCTCGAGCTTGTCCATCTTGTCGACGAAGCTCTGCACGTTTTCAATCTCCTCGAGCGTGACCGAGTCCTGGAGGAAACCAGATTAGCAACCCCATGGCGCTAGTGAACGTTTTGTTCAACGTACTTCTGTCGCGTGTGACGTGTGAACCGTTGGGAGGGCCTTGCGTCCTTGACCGCGCCCCACGGCTTTGTGAACGCGAAAAGCGTCGCGTGGGCGAGACATGCGCTCTTGCGTTTGCTGTAGATGCGCCTCTTGCAATTCGTCCAGTCGTTCACGCCAGGATGGGTCAGGATGCTGCCCTACGTTAGCTAAAGGCCGCGCGCGAGCATGTGTATCGATAAATTTCAAACCTTGAAAGCAGACGCTCGACCGCGAACCGCCTCGCCGACGATGATTTCTGGATAGTAGTCTTTATAAACGCGTAGCAAACCGACCAACGTCGGGTCGTTACCCGTCTGCCGCGACAAATTTAGTCTTTTCTCTCTTGTTAGCTTCTTTCTCTAAAGAAAATTTCTTCTTCTCGTTCCACGGCATCCGGGCAACTCACAAATTCTGAATCCGAAAAGGCCGCACATGCTTCCTCCTCGTAATCAGGGCCAGCAGATGCGTCAGCTGCGGCCGAATCGCCGCCGTGTCCAGCAGGTTGAACAGGACCGGATACGCCTGCGACAGCACGGCCGGCTCCTCCAGCACGTGGTACACCATGACGAGCCAGCGCAGCAGCAGCACCTGCACGGCCATGCTGGGCTTGAGCCGGCCGTGGCCCAGCGCGCCGACGACGCGCAGCACGCACCCGCGCGACACCCGCGTCACCGGGTACAGGCCGCGCAGGAGCACGCCCAGGCTCGCCTGGTCCAGCAGGCTCGGCCGCGTCGTGAGCGCGAGCAGTTCGTCGAGCGCCGCCGGCAGCAGCCCGCGCTCGTACGCGAGCGACGACAGGCTGTTGACCGCGGGCTTGATGAGCGTCGCGCGGGCTTTGGGGGCCAGCTTGGAAGCTGCAGAAAGAGAATAAAATGTGTTAGCGTGATTCGAGTAGGAGAAGTGAAAAAGCAATTGATCGGAAGATCGGTTTTTAAATCAAATTTGGGTAGGGAAGGCAAGATGAGTGAGCGTCTCATACCAGCGACAATGTCCGCGACCAAGTTGGTAATCTCATCGTCTCCCGCGGCAGGCATCATGCGCAATGCCTAGGAGCGGCAGAAATATTCCTGTTTTACTAACTATGACTCTGTGAGATTTTGGCGTGTCATAGATCGTGGTTTTCGTGAGCACAGCTCCAAGAATCCGCTGCGGCGACGTTGATAGTTGGCGCACGTTTGGTGGCGGCAACAAGACGCGTTGGCGTTTACTGGGCTACTGATCTCGCACCAACAGAGAGCAACTTACCCGGGAGCCACAGCCAAATTCTTTCCTGCTCATGGTTACGCACAACAGCGGGGTAGTAAATGAGTTGCATGTATTCGAATCAAAGTTCTGCTAATATTTGCAACACAAAGTTCAGCATGTCGATTAATGTATTGTGGTGATGTGCGCTTAGTCTGCCCCAGCCTCTAGTTGCATTCGACGTGGTCTATCACAAGTACTACAAAAGAGCCAAACCACGCTGACAGGAAAGGTCATTGAAACCAGTAATTGCCATTTCTTTATCAAATCGCTATTTAAATACAAGCCCCCCCTTCCAGTTAAGCTAAGTGGTATAGTATGCAAAATACAAAGCTTTGAGCATGATTCTAGTAGGACAACACCCAAGACAAATTGTACATTAGCCGCTCAAATTACACATTCAAATCACAGTACGCCTCCCAAACTTTTGTTTTCTGTTGATGCACCCGCAAGCAAAGATCTGCTCCACCCTCTGTCCACTCATAAATACAAAAGAAAAAGGGCCTCACTTAGGAAGCCCATTTTGTGAAATCAACGGAATCCACGACGGAGTAAGCAGGATTGGTCAAAAACCCAACCTCTGTATCGTTCGTCGTGGTAGATGTAGATAAAACAGACGATCGGTGTGACGTCTGCTCGCTGGCGCTTGTAAAGAAAGTCGCTACACTGGTTCGTCGAAGGCTGTTTAGACTGTCTCGCACGCTGCTGCTTGGCCGTGAGGAGTCTCCTAGCCCTTGGGCTGGTCCGCCCGACAAAGATGTACCGGGAGGCGAAGGCGCCACGGTTGTATTCTTGTTTCCGTAACGCTCTCGCAAGCGCTTTATTTCGCGAAGGCGGCTCGTCCAAGAGGAAATATGCTCTCCTCCCTCTTGACTGTGCCACACCATGGCGAACATGGTCGCGTTGAGAGATAATAGTCGAATAAACCCGGGCAGCGCCCTCAACGACACCATCTTGGTTTCCGACGCTGGCGAAATTGGTGGGAAGCCTGGTTTGCTCATGACCTTGACCATGTAGAATGGTTGACCGGCATCTGCCTCAGGTTTGGTCTCCCGTCGAACAATGAAAGAGGCGCGCGATGCTGGCGTGATGACAATGTTGACAAAGTTGAACTGACTGGGGAAGGTGTCAAATCTGAATGGATTACCCGAGTCGTTGAAAATGATGTTGACAAAGTCATTGCCAATGTGACGCTTCTTCATAGTGCAAGAGGGATCCCGCTCGAGATTGGTTGGCATCTGAGTTGTAACATGAAACACAATCTCGGTAACTCTATCACGCCAGCAGAATGTGTACTCGCCGTCAGTGTCGTACTCGCGATCCAGTCCCTGAGTATTGAAACTCGCTCCTTTCAACCTGGTAAGGGTTCCAAGGTTGTTTAGAAATTCAATATAGTCACTGCTTCCAGAAACGTTGGCCAGAATTTCAGCTTCCTCAGTCTGGCCTTCGCCAATATACACCACTCCGACCTTGTGGCCGTCAAGACTAGTGCTGCGGTCAAAAACGCGAATAGCTCGATCGACAGCGTCATCATCAGGCAGAGCAATGGGCCGAGCAGCGTCGAAGCTTTGGGGAATGGGAGACAATAGCTGTACGAGAATGTGATTGGGCAAGATTGCGTGGCTTGTTGTCTGCCCTTCTCTCGTGATGTCCAGGTGGTTTTCAATTTGATGCATCGGCGGCGGCCGATAGGCTTCGCGAATCGTAAAAGCTGAAGTACCAGACGGCTGGCGCTTGACGACATGCGCCCAGCCTGTGAGCATGCCTTGTTTCACAGTGACGATGCTATTTCCAATGATCCATCGCTTCTTTCCAATCTGACCAAATCGCTCTTCAGTAAAGTACGGGTCTTTGGCAGATTCATCGGCATCAGCATAGGTGACGCGTTGCATAAAGTCAACGGAAGTGACTGCTTGCTCTTCGACTTGTTGGGCCGGGCCATCTACATCAGTAAACAACTTTCTGACAATCCATGACACGTGGTTGGCTCTGTCTGGGAGCTTAAGAGCCAGGAACCAAAATATGATGGCGTGATAGGCAATTGAGTGCACATATTGCGGCAAATCATCGGATGGAGGAGATTGGCTCTGCTCTGGGTGGCTGGACTGCGGTGTAACTGGTGTCGATACTTCGCTGGCCCTACTGCTTCGATTTGAGTGTCGCTTTTCTCTCGCGTAGTCTAGATATCTGAAACAGATGCCGAAAACTGTACGAAATTCTTCTTCTCTAAAGTTGACATAAACGTTGTGCATTCGGCTCAGACAGGAGAGAAACTCCAAAATATGGACAGACACATGAGGCTGCGTGATGATTTGGGCCATCTGCGTTAAGATTTGGACCAGGGACTTGCTCATAGATAGTGGAAGCTCGTGGCAACAGATGGAGAGCGCGTGAATGCAAGCCTTGGCAGAGCGCTCCCATCCTGAAATACCCTGAGCAAAAGTCTTAACAATTTCATCCTCATCAGACTTTGAGAAATGCTCGTGATAGCTCAGAATCATGGTCAGGCTTTGATACAGACAGATGGCTATATCAGCCTTTCGCAGTCCATAAATGTTTGGTGGATCAGGAAGCGTATTTGTTCGCAAATGATCACAGACCACCTTGCGCAGATCCTGGATTTGCGCTACGGCACCTTGGAAGATGGCGTGGTTGCTCAGTTGCAGCGGCAAGTGTACCAAAACAAAACTGTAGATTTCCCAGTCTGCACCCTGCAGGATCGAAAGGATGCCATCAAGCCATGCGGAAATATCAAGTGCATGAGTGGGCGCAGGCGCTGTGGAGTCTGACGATGATGATTCACTTGAGTCATCTGGCTCAACATGAGAAACAAGTATAGGACTGATTGCAATCGGGACATCACAGGGCAAGGCCTTGGTGTCGGGATAATGCCATATCTGTTGGTGTCTGGCAGTAGCTCTGACACTCGCGCCACTTGCCGCTCGGACAGGTATACCCCTCTCGCTGTGGCTGAATGAGACGCCTCTGGACGGACGGACCTGAATGCCGTGATCGTTGCGCGAGAGGCGCATGCTCTCTGCAGCTGCTTCGCCCTTTTTCTTGATGACAGCTGCCTCTGTACGACAAATTGAAGACGCCAAAAACTCAATATCCAAGTCATTGGTGACATAAATTCTGTAAGCCCAGTCTGCACGGAGCCTGAATAGCAACTTCATCGCAGATAGGCGCGCATCCACTTCACAGTGGCCTGATTTGGCAATGCTAACCAAGACGTTAAAGAGTGCAATGCTTTTTTCTCGATGAGAGTTCATCAATCGTAGAAACATGGTAACATAGGCGCGTGTGACGGTGTTGGAAGGGGATTCTTCGGACAGAAGGTCATGTTTTTCGGCTTCGCACTCGACGCTGGTGATTGTTGCAGTGGAGCCCAAGACAGGCGATGTAAGTCTGTCGTTGGGCACGATGCCTTTGAGCGTATCCATGATGTAGCTAAATAGTTCCATATCGCAAGACTTGGCAACGGATACGACAAACGCCATGATA
This sequence comes from Aphanocladium album, assembly GCA_029218145.1. Classification (NCBI taxonomy): domain Eukaryota; kingdom Fungi; phylum Ascomycota; class Sordariomycetes; order Hypocreales; genus Aphanocladium; species Aphanocladium album. The sequence continues at coordinate 10,412 of JARDXD010000898.1, read as the reverse complement.
GCATTGAGAACAGGAATATCCGTCTCCTCTGCGACGTCTTGAATGATGCGCTTTGTTAGACGGGGGATAAAGTTCTGCTCCGCACCATCGCCGACAAGTTCGACAACGTCGTAGGCATCCATGATGGTGTTCAATGCGATAAGACGTGTTTTGGACGGTCGCTTGCGGCTTAGAAAGAATGCATCCAGTACTAGAGAAATGTTTTCTTCCCAGTCCAAATCGGAAGGTGAACAGCATCGAAATTCCTGAAAATAGTTGAGGACAGTTCTTGCCGTCGCATCGGAGAGCAGCTCTGGAGCCTGGGTAAAGAAATTGACAATTGTCTGACGGGGGATGTAGTTGGTCGTCTTTTGATTCATCAGCAGGTCGAGGCGTGTAATCAGCGTTGTCAGCTCAGCGACGAGGAACTCCTCTGCGGATTCTTCCTTGGCAGTTTTGTCTCCAACAACGGCAATGACACGTTTGTAGCACTCGGCGCAGACGCGCAGGGCCACCGACCAATCTTCGTCGATGATGAGCTTGTGCATCTGGCCGGAACCATCGTCGAATAGAGAGTTGAGTAACTGAACGATGGAGCCATACACACGAATGGAATTGGAAGCCTTGAGCGCGTTTGCCAACCCATCAACCAACAGGGCGTACGGGACAGTTGGGTACCCTTTATCCGTGCTCTTAGCAAGAAGTTTTTGAAGTACCGCGAGTGCGCCGCGAATTTCTCTGCTGGTATCTCTGTCACTGGAAGCGTCCGGGGATAGATTCCGAAGCATATCGAGCAAGATGCGCACAGTAGCCTGGCCATTGTGTGATTTGAAAAGGTTGGCGAGCGTGTGCCAGGAGCCCTTGTGCAGGCCAGGTACCAGGCAGAAAATAGAGCCCAATACTTGGACACATTCTCTGAGTTTGTCGTTGGGAATGGAACCGAAGGTAACAATGACATCAAGGATGGAAATGCAAGACTTGAGATCGTCCTCGACGCTGGTGCTCATGCAAACATTGAGCAGCATATCGATGAGCTTAGAGACGGTGGCCTCACTGGCCGTGTTGTAGCCAAATTTCATGACATCATGAATGAAGGAAAAAAGCTGCGCCAGATTCTGGTCTTCGCCCGATGCTGCCGCTCGTTTGGCTGATTTGGGACCGCGAGCAGCGTTTTTGCGCGCCAGCCTGGCGGTATTATAGGCTTGATGGAGCCATTCTATTAACAAGGGTATGGTCTCATAGTCGAAGCCGGCCAGCTTGCGACCGCCATTGGTCAAGTCAACCAGGGCGGCGAGCTGCAGATGAAAGTCGTCGGGGTGGGCGGGGGCCGTTATTGTTTGGAAGTATTCCTGTCGCTCAAGATCTGTCGAGGAGGTATGCTTGACGCACTCGGTCAGAAGCTCCCAGCCAGCAATTCTGACGGCAGGTGGTTTGGACTCGTCGATCAGGTCCTTGGCGGCGTACCAAATATCGAGAACGGGATTCAAAGGATACTCGGAAATTGCGTACCGCAGAGTACCGGCGGCAGATATGCGCTCGGCGGGTGTACCTGACCGCAGAAGCTCGAGAGCGTCCATGTGATTTGTAGCGAGTCCGCGGGAGTGTATGGGCGTGGCATTCACAAACTCCGTCTTTGGCTGAGCTGCGGCGGGCGAGGGAATGTGCGGCGGGGAGCGGGTGCTTTTGGCGCTGGTGAGGCCGCGGAGCACGTTGCTTAGGCCGCTTGGGCGGGCGGATTCTGGCGACGGTATATCATTTTCGTGCTGTCGAGACATGTGCCCGTTGAGGTGCGCGCAAGGTGCTGGGGAAGAGGACTAGAAACGGAAGCAGGGTGTTAGCTAGGCAGGCAGCTCGCGACGCGGAAGAAATGGTTACACGACAACCATGTGCCGAGAAACCGGGGCGCACAAAGAAAAGAGAAGAAGCAAGACCAAGCTTCGGGAAGCTCCCCGCATCGTGGACAGCAATAGTTGCGTGACCAGACGGCAGCTGGGTTTTGCGCAAAGTGCATTGGGTAGCGGTGCATGTGGGCTCGTATGCGACGGAAGGAATGCGTACCGGTTGGCGACTTTGATGATTCAAAGGCCGACAAAGATTTCAGATGGCGAGTTGGGCGGCATAGAGGAGCAAGACGGAGAAGCTGCGATCGGGATGCTGAACCGGGAGGGAAGACAGAGGTCAAAGGCCGGGTCGGCGGCGAGGAGTGGGATTGATCGCAAAAGGAAGGAGGAAAGAGTCGAGAAGGAACAGCCTGCCACTACCACACTAGCTGCAAAGCTGAATAACAGCTATGCTAGGATCATCGGCGGGACGTAGAGTCGGAGCACAGCGGAGGGATATGCGGGAAACGTTTCGCTATGAAACAAAAGAAAAATCGAACATGAGCGAGACGAGACCAGACGCAGGAAGCCAACGGCGGATGCGGCGTAGTGATGGGGACCAGGTGACGAACGAGGTTCTGACTAAGGCGGCGATGAGTGGGTGGGTGATGGTGGTGAGGGTGGTAGTGGTGGTGGCGACGGCGACGGGCGCTGAGAAAATTGAAGAAGAGCTTTTCGTCTGCGCCAAAGCTTAAAACGGCGAGACCTTGGCTACCTTGGTACTTAGCTGCCAGTAGGTACAGTACTGGGTAGAGATACAGCGGGCGAGTGACCAGGAGGCTTGCTGGGGCCGCCCCGGCGGGTGACGGCGGCTCAAGTTTAGTGGCTGCTAGAGGGAGCACAGGGCACCTCAACGGCGGTGATTAGCGGGTTTGCAGGGGTTCAAAGCTGTCAAGGTGCTGAATGTCGCACAGAGCAAATTTTTGCACCACCAGTACTGCTACGTATAAATTACTGGTAATCATTTTCTTTTTGCCGTCATGTCGAATGGCTTGCGTGATAGACATGCATGGTGTGGTGGCTTGCATGCGCTGTACTGGTACAGGGACAAGGGTCCAAGTACTGCGCAGCCCAGGTCTGCCATGAGTGACCTGCCATGCTATTGCGGCTGCTGTACTGGTTACCTAGGTACGAGAGTCTGAGGTAGCAACTCAGGTGCACGAACACCCAGAGCAGCGCTGAATGAGACAGATTGAACCTCATCAACGGCCAATGCAAGCCGAAATGAAACTGCGACAACACCAAGTGGGTGCCTTTCGGCGGTCTGCCACCGCCCCGACGTACCTGTCCCAGGAGCCAGCTTTGTGCCAGCACGACGTGTCTTGCCTCGTTTGCCTGGAAAGCTCTGGCTAGCACGCGGTGAACTGCCGATCATCCGAATGGACAAAAGGTGAAGCAAATTGAACTGAAATCCCAAACGAGGCTAGCCCGTCAACTGTGTACCTATCTTGTGCCTCAAAGCTTGTTCTGCAATCGCCGCGAAACGGGTACATATCGGAAGCTAGCTGCTCCAGATCGGAGTCTTGAAACCTAATCTACAAAAATGTTCTAAAATTCCCATGATTATATAGATATATCATCATCTAGGTATAGACTGTGGTTATGCACTACCCGACGTACATTTGATGCTCTACCTCCACCTCACTACGGTGACCACTACCACTTGAAAGCGGTCGCGGGGAAGCAGGTCCTCTGCCATGCGCTGCTGCTTCACTGCTTTCCACCACGAGCCATATGCAAATTCACCATGTAACAAACAACATCGCGTTTCCAATTCCCGTCTTGCTAAAACGGCGCTCACACAAGGCTCTGCGGCGGAGCCTGGGCCAGCTCCAGCTTCCAAAGCCCAGACCTCTCTGTATAGCACCACCTCCCCCACTCACGGCCTGCGTTGTCCCGCAACCACAAAAAGTCCACAACATCAACCATCCTAGCTTCTGCCTCCAGCATCTTCACCCACGCCTTGGTTGTAGCCCAGACAGCATTCTTCAAAATGGCGGCCGAGATGGACCAAATCGCCCAGCTGCTCAATGCAACCCTCGATCCCTCTCAGCACAGAAAAGGTAGCTCGTCCTCCAGCTCCCATCACGCCCCCCCGCCTTTGCTCCCCAAGCTAATAAACAAACGCCACCAGCCGAATCGGCCCTCAAGCAGGAGGCTTCCAAGCCCCAATACTCGCTCGCCCTTCTCACCATCGTCAGCAATGAATCGGTCCCGGCCAACACGAGACTCGCCGCTGCTCTCGCCTTCAAGAACTTCATCCGCACAAACTATGTCGTATGTCCACCATTGGGCGCGTGCCCCGCGACCAATCCCGACAAGCTGCGCAAAGCTGACATGCTTTAGGACGAGGAAGGAAACTACAAAATCTCGGAATCCGAGGTCCAAACCATCAAGGAGCGCCTTGTCGGTCTCATGATTGCCTGCCCTCCTAATGTGCAGGCACAGCTTGGTGAAGCCGTTAGCGTAATTGCCGACTCCGACTTTTGGAGGCGGTGGGACACGCTCACACAAGTACGTCTTGTTACGCGCTCATTCGCGACATGCAACTAATTCTTCGCCTTAGGATCTCGTCAGCCGATTTTCCGCGACCGATCCCAAGATCAACGTCGGTGTCCTCGAAGTCGCCCATTCCATCTTCAACAGATGGCGCCCTCTTGGCAAGACGGACGAGCTGTACATCGAAATCAACCATGTGCTGCAAACTTTCGGACAGTCCTTCTTCCAGCTTCTTGTTGTGCGTAATGCGATCCAACAGCCATGGCTAGGTACTCTTGGCGCTGACACAGCAAATATAGACCACCGACAGCAAGATCCAGGAGCACGCCAACGACAAGCAAGCTCTCCATGGCTGGTTCGAGACCCTCGACCTTCAAATCAAGATCATGCACGATCTTTCCAGCCACGATCTCCCCCCGATTTTCGAAGATAACCTTGCCAGCATCGCCGAGCTCCTCCACAAGTATCTCACCTACACGAACCCTCTCCTCGACACCGACGACGACACCGAGGTCAGCATTGCCGACACAGTCAAGGCCAACATCTGCGAGATTCTCGTTCTTTACACATTCAAATACGATGACGCCTTTTCACAATACTGCCAGCCCTTCATCACCAGCGCTTGGAACCTGCTGTCGGCCATCGGTACCGAGACCAAATACGACATTATTGTCAGCAAGGCGCTGCACTTCCTCACAGCCGTAACCGCTACTGCACAGTATTCTGGTCTGTTCAACAGCGAGGAGGTCATTACCCAGATTGTCGAGAAAGTCATTCTGCCCAATGTTACGCTTCGCGAATCCGATGTCGAACTGTTTGAGGACGAGCCGATCGAGTACATTCGCCGTGATTTGGAAGGCTCCGACAACGACTCGCGAAGACGCTCGGCCACCGACTTCCTCCGCAAGCTGCAGGAGAAATTCGAGAGCCTCGTCACTACTGCCGTCTCCAAGTATATTAACCACTACCTAACTCTTGGCAAGACGGACTGGAAGGCCAAGGATACCGCCATCTACCTGTTCCTCTCCATTGCCGCCAAGGGAGCTGTCACCATTGCCCAGGGTGTAAAGACCGTGAACCCGCTCGTCAACGTTGTCGAGTTCTTTGAGCAGCACATTGCCGCAGACCTCGTTTCCTCTGACGACTCGGAGCCGATTCCCAAGGTCGATGCCATCAAGTTCCTCTACACATTCCGAAGCCAACTCAACAAGGAGCAGTGGAAGCAGGCCATTGGTCCTCTGGTGCAAAACCTCAACTCCTCCAACTACGTCGTCTACACGTACGCCGCCATCGCCGTAGAGCGTGTGCTCTTCTTGACCGACGACAACGGTAGCCACACATTTAACCGTGAAGACATTGAACCTCTCTCCAAGGATCTGTTGGATCACTTGTTCAAGCTTATTGAGAAGGACCATAGCCCGGCTAAGCTCCAGGAGAACGAGTTCCTGATGCGCTGTGTTATGCGTATCCTTATCGTCATCAAGGATGGTGCCGCCGCTGTCCTCGACAACGCCCTCACCCACCTCGTTGCTATTACCAACATCATGAAGCAGAACCCTAGCAACCCTCGCTTCTACTACTACCACTTTGAGGCCATGGGTGCCCTGGTCCGTTACTGCGCCGCGACCAGCGCCCCGGCCTTGAACGCCAAGCTTTGGGGCCCTTTCCACGAGATTCTCGCCGAGGACGTGACCGAGTTCATGCCATACGTTTTCCAGATTCTCGCCCAGCTGCTTGAGTCTAGCCCCGCCGAGACCATTTCGGACAACTACAAGGGTCTTCTTCAACCGCTGCTTGCAGCTCCTCTATGGGAGACGCGCGGCAACATTCCAGCCTGCACTAGACTTTTGTCTGCTGTCATCCCCAAGGCATCTGCCGATATTGTGGCAAACAAGCAGCTGGAACCGCTTCTGGGTATTTTCCAGAACCTGCTTAGCAGCAAGAAGTTTGAGCTAAATGCGTTTGACGTCCTTGATGCCTCCGTCAAGGCATTTGAGCCGTAAGTAGTAAAAAAAGCCCCCCCGAAATCTCGACCATTATACTAACATTGTATTCAAGGGCCGTTCTCGACCAATACTTTGGCACCATTGTTCAGTTGATCTACACCAAGCTGCAAGGAAACCCTGGCCAGTCTTTGAAGCTTCGCTTTGTGCGCTTCTTCCATCTTGTCAGCTCCCGTTTGGAGGCTGGCTATGGCACTGACTTTTTCATCAAGCACTCTGATAAGATTGATGAAAAAGCATTTGCCCAGGTTTACCCACCATTTGTGCTCGCCGAGACGGAAAAGCTCGCGCGCCCAATTGACCGTAAGCTGGCCGTCATTTCACTGACCAAGACGCTCTGCGACTCAACCGTCTTTGCCCAAAAGTTCATGAAGGGTTGGGGCAACACTTGCCGCATCCTGCTCTCGCTGCTGGCTAACCCGCCCGCCGTGGCGGCCGGTGGCGGCGACGAGATCCTCGCCGAGTCGAGCGTTGACGACATTGGCTTCGGCACCTCGTACACGCCCCTCAACACATGCAAGCCGCTGGCCCGTGACGATTTCCCCGAGATTCAAGACGTACCGAAATGGGTCAAGGAGTACATGATCAGCGCCAACCAGCGTCACAACGGTGCTCTGCAGGGTTTCATCTCGGAGCGTCTTCCTCCGGAGCAGCAGCAGGCCATTGCGCAGTACTTGGGTTAGGTGCCGTGAGATGGATGACAGTTTAAGAAGGAGAAGAAAAAAAGAGGGAAAAGGCAAATCTAGTAAGGAAATACAGAGAGCATATTGGGCAAAGGAAGGAGAACAAAAATACCATGGGCATTCATGTGGAGCGATTTTAATGTAACGGGATGAACAATACGACAGGCTTTTTCTTGCGGAAGGAGAAAGGGGGAAAAAAATTCACAGCCTGCGAGATGTACACACATATTCAAATACAACCTAGACTCAGTAGTCGAGTTGGTTCATTTAAAAAAAGAAGAGAAAATAGATGGTTAGCCAAGTGGCACCCAAAGTTACGCAACTGGTTACATGCATTCAGTATCGCGATTCCGTGACGGCAAGTTCTTGGTCAGATATCATATTCTATTCCAACTATGTACGATACACTATAATTATCCCATGTATAAAACAAGTTATTGCAGACATTCAAACATGTATAGCGCAATATAAAAAGAGGGAGCCACCGAGGGTTGTGTAAAAATGTCCGAAAAGGGGAGGCTGATAGAGAGGTAAAAAAGAACAACGCAAAGACTGCCTACATGGGAACCAAAGGAACGCAACAACTCAAGTCTCGTGAAGATATAAGGGAATAAATCAGATTTGTGTTGCAAAAAAAGTCAAAAAACTTTGTTCTTGGCGTCGTGAATTTCGTAACTTGGAGAAAAGGGAGACAATGTGCAGAAACTGAAGAAAGGGTGGAAATATGTGATAATACGCCTGCGCGGCGTCGAGTAAATGGTATCATGTTGCTGTTCATACAAGTCTCGTAGCCAAACAAAACGCCAGAGCTTGACCAATCAAATCCATGTGTCCTGTTCAGCCGCTCACAGGAAACCGCCTTCGGACGATACAACGTTGACGCTGCCTCGCCAGCCGCACTTTTGATCCTCTCGGTTTCTGGCAGCTTGGCTGCTGCCACGAATAGACAGATTGGTTCGAGGTGCAGACGTGCTGACCTCGACCTCACTGCTGCGTCGGCTGCTGGCACCGCTGGCATTCGTCTGTACCAGTAGCAGGCTGCTTGTGCTCGAGAATCGCTTGGTAATATCATTGAGACTGAGCCTCTTGGAACTCGAGCCTGAAGCACGCTTCTCGGCGGTGGGCTTCCGGTGATCTTCGTGAATCTTGGTAGGAAGACTAGGAATATCGTATGTGGCAGGAGACGCCACCAGGTGAGGCGTGCTCTGCGTACGCTGCGCACCGGGTCGGCTCTTTGCGTGGGCGGTGTGAGGTCGCACTGGCGGAGCGCTGATGGGAGCTTGGGCTGTATCGGCGTGGAAGCTGAGGTGATTCCTGGAGGCAGAGGGTCTGTGGGCAGATTGAGGCTGGCCGTTTCGGCCAGCTATGAAATCCAAGGCCCTCTGCGCATCTGGAGAAATCAAGCTGGTCTTGCGAGATTGACCGTAGCCGTCATCTCCCGTATCTGTATCTTCTGATGCATTGGACTGTGTGTCCTCATCAGAGTCGTCGGCATCAAATGTGCTCTGCATTGCCATGCGGCTCCTCCTCTCGGCGGCTTCTTTCTGTAACCGCCGTTGCTCAGCCTCGCGCATTAAAGCATCGAATCTTGCAATAGAGCTGAGCTTCTCCTGCCCAGGGACATCTGGGATCGCAAAGGGAACATGGCCGAGCTTGAATGCTCGGTCAAGAATGGTTTCGCCTGGTGCAGGCGGTGCATTGACGTCGGGCATCTCGCCGTAGTAGCCGTGGCTGCTCATGCTGTCTCGTACGTGGGCAGGCGAATTGACAGCTGAGCGGCCCTGCGCTGAGTTAGACGTCCATCCATCTCTCGAATCGCCATGCTGTTCTCCTGAAGGGCCAATATCGGTGGGGAGCACAGTGGTGTATAGCTGACCCGGGATAGGGTATTTATTAGTGGTGACTGATGGCGAGGATAGGTCGCTGCGTTTGGAGCGTAGACTTGGCGACTCGGAGCTAAAGGTCACGGGTCGTTCTCTTGTGCCGGTTGAATATGTTGCGGTAGAGCTCTTGTGCTGCAGGCGGTTGCCGCTGCTTCCAGGTCTCTGGAAGTACTCCGGCATGTCGCGGCTGCGTGTGGTAAAGGGGCTCGTGAAGACGGGAGAAACGGGGCTTTCGGAGTTGGAGATGGATTTCTTTGACAAGATGAATCGAGCCCAATCATCGAGAGTATACTGCGTGTCTTCGGGAGCCGCGCGGAACCAAAGAGCCGTTATGCCCGAGTCCTTGTTTGTGGAGACGAGACCAGCGGCTCGGCTGGAGCGGCGCTTGCGCTCCTTGTCTGATAGGGTTATGACGAGAGTCGGCTGGGCGAGTGTCTGCTTTCGGTGGGAGACATTTTGAACTTGGCAGTCGGTTACAAGGGATGTGCTCCATTGCTGAATAGGTTCAAAGTCGTCCTAGATGGAGGGTTAGGCAACGAGTTGAGACGAGGCTCAAGAACAGGAGGCAGCTTACCTTGTGCTTATATACAGATACAAAATATTCATCGCTAACAGCTTTGGGCAAGTTTTTGGGGAGTGTGCGATTGCCGTTGTGGCCGTTGAGACCGTTGTCTTTGAGGACTGGTGTTTTTCGACCAACGAGGACGTATCGAGCCTAGGGGAGAGGGGGAGATGTCAACAGCAGAAGGGACGTGACGGGAGATGGCAAAGACGCACTTTCCAGCTAGCTCTTCCGAGAATCTGGCTTCGGTCCGGAGGGACAAGCAAGAAGCCGTCGAGAGTGTCCATTTTATTGTCTGGCGCAGGGCAGTGCCTGGCCTCGGGGGAGTCGTTGGCGCGGGCGTGGGGAGCAAGTGCTATAGGATCATGCTGGAGGAGGCGGCAGGTCGAGCGACACAATCACGGCAGCCGTGTTGACAGAGCCGCCAGGATTTGATTCGAGCGACAAACTATGGTATTTGATGGTTCGGCAAGCGGGAAGCTGATCGCAATCGGGCTCCAGATCGATATATTGTTGGCAGAGAAGCGTCGAAACCGGGGCAGCGGGCGGCAGGGAAGAAATTGGGCTCTAGCGGTCCAAAGCTGTCGACGGGAGAAGAAGGAAGCCCTCGAGGCGAAGATGGAGAAGCAAAGGGACTGGCGAGAAGCGGCGGGAGCTAGAGTAAAAGTGAGAAGAAATGACGATCGGGCTGGTGCGCAGCAGAATAAAGCCCCGGGAAAGGGATGCAACTAAGAAGTAGTTGCTTGAGGAGACGGACGAAAGAGGTGAGGGCGCTTGGGGGAGATGCAGTAGCACCGAAGGAGGTGCAGCAGCAGCGCAGTTGAGGAGCCGGGGTGTCTGGGTGGTGGAGGAGGAGGCGGTACCAGGTACGTACCTTGAAGCAGCCGAGTGGGAGTACAACAGCGGGAGTACAGTGGGCGGGC
>JARDXD010000318.1:0-43365 GCA_029218145.1 Aphanocladium album | reverse complement strand
GAGACACCCTAAGGGGGTGGCTCCCTCAATTTACGGATAAATGCATAGAAAATAACACCTTTTGTGGGATGGTGCCCCTAGCGCAGTCACAGCCTGTACCTGTGCGTGACAAAGGAAAGGTGTCAGTTGCCCATGCTCATCACCGGGCCCAAGCGCGAAAGCGAACACCGAGCCACCCTGCAATGCAGCTGCACTCTCGCTGGATACGCCGTTTTATTGGCGGGGTGTGGTGGCTCCGTCTGCAGCATTAGGGGATAGCGTCGGGCTAGCCCGGCAGGGATGGCCTCAACAGTCTACCAATAACAACAGTCGACTTCGCGCCGAGTTATTTTGCTGCAAAGTGACCTAAGGACTCGGTAAATCTGGACCTCCTGTATCTGTAGAGGATGGGAGTCGTTATCGCACTATAGACCATCCATAGTCGCCATTGCCTCGGCAGATAAATTCTGAGGCGCTTGCTCCAACTCGCGCGCAGGCCTGGCCCAAACAATGCTTCTAGTAAGGATATCACCATACACAGATATAAGAGGGTAGTGGTGTAAAACTTTTCAGGCTATCTTCAACGGCCGCAGAATTGCACAATCTGAGCGATCGTTGTTTGACCGAAATGGCAACAGGGTCAACCGCCACTAACGAGGTGTCAGGTGGTGGTGCCCCCATTTGTTTAATACAGCTCACAGCAATGTTCGCCGCCATACCCGCAGCATTATCCAAAGTCCTCGTCACTTGGTGAAAAAACATACAGCCCAGCCATGCACCTTTTTCAATAAAGGCCTGCAGTTGGCCCACATCTGTGGATGCTGCCCCGCGGCCGAAGGATTGAGATGCATCTGTTTTCATGCGGGTTATCCACACCTCCCACTGCACACATCAACGTTTCGAGGGAGCCTCCATCTGGGTGCAAGCATACAACCCAATTCGAAAGAGTTCATACGATGGCCCATGGCCGCGCTAATGCAGACGGTGATGGCACGTATACTACGCAAGCCAGCCACAGCCCCTGGGCGGAAAGTCTAGGTAATTTGCCTCGCCAGGTTGAGCTGCTGATTGCAGTTTCTGCCACACATCCTCTTCTGCAATTGACCGACTGTGTTGCCAAAGACACCAATCTTTCTTGCAAAGCTGTTCGATAATTCGCAATCAAGTTTAAGGCTATTGGCACCGCTACTATGGTCGGTAGTGTCTTCACAGTTAGCGTCACGACCCTCTGGGGACCAAACCGCAAGCCAGATCCATCGCAGGCTTTCGGCGTGTTAAGCTCTGATGGTACTCTAGTAGACTGGCCACGAACTCTCACATCGGTCTCTATTACGTCTTTAGCACCTTTAATTTCTATATCCGCCACATTGATAACCATTTACGACACTAAAGGAGAACCGGCGGAAGGGCTTGTTCTTGGACAACTGTACGACAACGGGGCAACAGTTACCTGGCCAGGGAATGCTGCGGGGGTTATTACTGTTCTTCCTGCGACGGAGACCACCAGCAAAAGTGAAACTCCAAGTTCAACCCCTAGCACAAGCCAAACTCCGGCTTCAAACCCCAGCACGTCTATGTCTGTCTCTACACCATCGTCAGGGATCTCAGCAGGCGCTACGGCTGGCATCGCCATTGGATGCACACTCGCTGGCCTCACCATTGGCGTGCTCGCGGTAGTCTGCCTCTTCAAACATAGGAGAAAGCGCAACAGCTCAGTGGGCGACGCTGCTATACATGAAGATCTCGACAACGCAGCCATGCGACACGAGCTCGACAATACAATCGTCCACCATGAACTCGACAATACAACCGTGCGCCATGAGCTCGAAGCATGCGGCCCCGAAAAGAAAGATTCCTGTCATGAATCTTGAGCTGGGCAAACACTGCGCTCCATGCTACCTCTTGCCTATCTATTGCCTACCAAGAAACCGAATGAATGTCGCCGCGCAGAATGCAGCACTGAGAAAGGTACGAACGCATTCACCAGACTATCGTGAATCTCAAGGAGTTTTATAAGCGCCAAGCGCCTCTGTCTTTCCACCAACCACGACGTCTACCCTACTGGATTGCGAGAGTGCCGTTTGTCTCCTTGCTTAAAATTGGAGTCGCCGCGGAACTTGGCAGAACAACGCTGCCTAGAAAGTTCGTCAGAGCGGCTCGGATGACTAGCGGTGTAGTATGGAACGAGCTCCGCCATGACCAGATTGGCATGTTCTTCTCGCCGCCTCCAGCAACGGTGGCCCCAATGCTACAGATCCGCGTGGATACACATTGTGACCTGGAGCCGTTCAAGCTGCCGGCCATGTTTCGACTATGGCAGAACAACATACGGATTCCTCATATGTTATTAACGAAGTTAAATGTGTGAGAGAGTATTGGAAACTTTATTTTGAATATACAAATAAGTTATTATTATTCATATAGTTATATCCAATTAACTAATATAGATTTATAATAATATGTAAGTGCTATAACTATGAAATAAGATAAAAGTTATAAAATAGTCAAACTTTTTCTATATAAAGATTAATGAAAAGCTTACAGAATGTATAACCTAGTTTAGTTAGAAAATACATATTCAGGAAGGTGGGAGTAGTTTTAAATTCTTTCAATTTTGGAACTGTCAAGATTAGTTTAAAAGTTGGCACAATGTCAACCGGCACTACCAGGTTACAGCATTTATGAATAGTGGCCATTGTAAAGACGTCAAAAAGAAAACGACGAAGTGTTTCGATAATTACATATTTGTTTTGTTTTCTTGATTCATTTTCAAAATTTACCTTCAACGGACTCGCCGCCCTGACGTTCTTATTGCCATACTTGTGGTGTGAGTTACACCCTGCGAATACGGAGTATACGAGAGCGCAAGTCTTCGTCGAGACATGGTGAACAAATGATAGCATGAGGATCAAACATGAAATTTATTTTATTGATCACCCATTATGCCCTCGGCTGATGTTGTAGTGAACCAGGTGGCGCACAAAGCCAAGTTCGGAGGATCTAGTGGAGGATCCAGCCATAGAGCACGCGCCGAAGCAGAAGAGGCAAGTATTCTCAGCTTTCGCTAGCTGTACGCCACAGCTTTGGATATTCAGCTGTATCCTTGTCGACGAACTCTCTAATAGGCACTTGACTGTCTCCTATATCATGTCCCCTTCCCGGGAGAAGTGAAATGGACTTCGTTCGATTGCAAACTCTACGCAATATCGAATGCGAACAATGAACGCTTCAAAAGATACACACTATTTTCCGAACGAGGGCTTTTTTGAGCGTATCGTTTACGTCTCGCAGCACTGCGCCGACCGCATTCTTGTGCGAGATGAGCTAAGTAATAGCACGGTCCTCTACGGCGACCTGCTGTCAGACGTGGCGTGTATGCGCAAGAAAATTCGTCAAGTGCTTCCCAAGACCAACTTTGACAGCAAAGGATATTTTTTGCCTGGTGCGCCTTACGTCTTCATAATTGCGCCAGCAAATTATGACTACATCCTGGCCTCGGTTGCCGTGTTCTCCCTTGGCGGAGCCATCGCACCGATATGTAAGTCTGGAGAAGCGGGACATACTCGGCGATGAAGATTACTTGGCGTGGGCTATCTTGCTAATTTGATTACTGAACCTGTAGCGAGCGGTTTGTTGACTGAGGAAGTCTGCCATCTTCTGCGAAAGGCTCGATCCCAATGCATACTCCTCACATCTCAATACGAGCAGATCGGGCAAGATATTGCACGTGAATATTCAATGTGGAAACAATCAGATGAGAATCTATCCATTGCTACTATCGAGCGTAGTACGATGCGCTGCGAATTAACTTCTGTGCAAATAGATGAGGATATGATGCTAGACCCAAAAGCGCCCGGGATGCTGCTTTTCTCGTCTGGCTCAACCGGACCCCCAAAAGGCGTCGTGCGTCCAAGGCGGTTCCTACAAACACCCCCGCCAATGGCTTCTGAGGGTGACACTTACCTCAGCTTCCGGCCGCCGCAATGGATTAGCAACGCCGTCGGGCTTCTCATTGCCACACTCACTGGACAGACCATCAAGGTGATTCGGGACGCCGGTGATGCCATATGGGACGAGCTTCGCAGCGGCCATGTGGAAATGTTCTTGGCGCCTCCAGATGTATTCGCCGCATTGATGCGCCACTTCCAGGAGAGCATCGAACCGCTTCCTGCAGCGGAGCGCAACGCTTTCGTCGCCGGTGTGCGTAAGACGTCTCGGATCGTGGTTGGGGGCGACGTGACATGGCCAACCGTATTGCGCTTTTGGCAGGATCTACTTTGCAAGCCTCTGGCGAACGCATATGGAAGCACCGAGGTTGGGGTCAGTACAATGACTACAAACCATGTAGATGATGACGGCAAGGCAGTTCAGGTGAGAGGGTTGCGGATCCGAGTTGCGAAAATTCTTGAGACTGATTTCTTTCAGCGCTGCATTTGCAAGCCATATCTCAATGTCGAAATTAAACTATCCGACGGCGTCGAGGGCGAAATTCTGGTCAGAGACGCGGGCATGTTTACACAGTAAGGGCAAGTCCAAATATTTGTCACATGCGTACGAATTTCAAAAATTACTTACTGCAGAATCCAGTTATCTCAACGACGACGAAGCCACGAAAGCAGCTTTCGACGATGAGGGGTACTTCAAAACTGGCGATATGGGGCGAAAATGGGGTGACGAGTACTTCGTCGATGGTCGTGTCTCCCGTGACAGTAAGCATTTCCCGGAATTATGTCGGTCTTCCTCATAAAATGCAAACTAATTTGCTTAGTGTTGCGATTGCGCGGAAAGTGGATTTCGGCGCACGACGTGGAGGCGCTGGTCGTGTCGCTGCCATATGTCGCAGAGGCGTATGCGGTTATTGCGAGTTTCCAGTATCGCCGCCAAATGGCCGTGTTGGTGCGCGCCGCCTCCATAGCGACAGCGGTTGTAACACTGGAAAAGATCCGCGCGGATATACAGGGCGACCTGGAGCCGTTCAAGCTGCCGACCATGTTTCGTCTGCTGAAAAGTCATGAGAAGATTCCCTATACGACATCGGGAAAGGTGGACAGGCGAGGCATTGTCAATACTTATTTCGGCTTGGCAGACGAACTGTCACTGCTCAGTGGGATCGAGTTTATGGCAAAGAACGGTGGGAGCGCATGGGTGCGAAAAATGTGGGATGAGGTAGAGCTGACCAAATGGGCCTAAGAATTCGAGATAGCTCGGTTTGCTTGTTGAATTGAGGTTGTGGCGAGAATCTAATTGGTAACTTGTCTGCTCTGTGCCAATGCGTCACAGTTGTAGTCCTTGACTAGCTATTCACAATCTTGCAGCCCTACTCGCAATGAGCGCAGCAGCTCGTTCCGTAAAGCCAAAAAGGCGCAAAAACTAGCCTGATGTCATTTGCTAACCATCACTATCTTAACTTGGCTCTGCACCTCAAATGTATTTTTAGCCTTCCTCGTTGCTCTTTTCAGTAGCTCGCATATCTAATCCCGGCTCGCCACGTCGCTCAGCCTCCTTCGCTAACAAGCACCTTGAATCCGAATACGCGCAAACCTGCTACTTTGCCGGAATTTCGACGGTATTTTGCCATTTCTGAGGCGCAGCAAATCCGAGACTGCAGTAATACCCGAAATATGGGATTTAGACTGCGCAAGTAATGCGCACGGTTGAAGTTTTAGTACTCGTGGAGAAACCCCATCTCTAGCCACAGATACGCAACACCCTCGCGGGCTTCAGGTGTCGGGCTGACATTGAGCCGACCGTGATCGCGGTGTAACCCATGTCGTGATATCTTGAATTTTGGTGAGAACAGGCTTTTCGGAGGCGGATGAATGAAGGCTTTGGGAAGGGAGTAGGATGACGATGAAACGCCAGACGGTGGTTCCGGGTAGCAAGACACCGGTCATGGCAAGTATATAATGGCCGGGCTGCTGCTCAAGAACAAACATTGGAAAGATCATCAGTATCAATAAACGACTCAAACAAACGACAAACGAGGCCATTTTCAGACATGAAACTTGATATTCTATCACTTTGCGCTGTTGCGCTCGGACTGCCATCTTTGGCTGCTGCCGTTCAGGTGGCTAGCTTCGACGTCCCAGCCGAAGAAGCAGAAAGCTACGGGTGTGGTTCTAAGTGCCAGAAATTCGTCAACCAGACTCTACAATTTGACAGACTCTCTTTCGGTGTCGACTTTGATCAAGATTTCTACGCAACCGCCGCCAACTTCACCAACTCTCAACCCGGCGACCTTCTCAAGCTCCAGCCCGTCGACCCCAGCACCCTCAACATCAAGACTGGCACGACCATCTACCGCATCCAATACACCTCTGTCGACCTAGACGGCTCCTCCGTCCCCGCCACCGGCTTCATCGCGCTCCCTTATGCCCCCACTTCCAAGCAGCACAGAAATAAGAACCCCGTATACAACCTCGTCGCCTACGCCCACGGCACCAGCGGCCTGTACCAAGGCTGCGCGCCGTCCAACGGCCCGGCCTTTTTCGACTACGACACCTGGAAGCCGCTCGTCGACCGCGGGTACGCCGTCGTGGCGGCCGACTACGCTGGCCTGGGCAACAACTACACGGACCACAAGTACTGCAGCTTCTCGGCGCAGGCGTCAGACGTGTACTACTCGGCCAAGGCCGCCCGGCAGGCGTTTGGCCACGTCCTGTCCAAGAATTGGGTCAGCTTTGGCCATTCTCAGGGCGGCGGCGCGGTGTGGAAGATGGCAGAGAGCAACTACGTCAAAAATGACACCACGTATCTCGGAACCGTCGCCATCGGCCCGGTCACCTACGTGGACATGGTGTTTGGCCACGAAGGCGAGCGCGGTCTGCTGCTGAGCCACCTGGCCATGCTCGGCATCGCCATGGAGCGTTCGATCCCATCGTACCGCGAGGTCTACCTGTCCGATATCCTGCGCAAGCGCGTGCAAATGTCGGAAAAGGCCCAAATGTGCGCCCTCAGCCAGCTCGCGCTCTCCTTTGACCTCTCCGTCGCCGACACCTACAACGCCACCGGCCTGCACGCCTCCAAGGACGCGCTGCTCCAGTGGCAGGCAAAAGAGGCACCTGCGCTGGGCGACCGCTCGCCGGCGCCCATCCTCGTCATCCAGCCGCTCAACGACACCACCACCCCGGCGGACATTACCGAGCGCGCCTACAAGAACGCCTGCGACGCGGGTAACGAGATTCACATGAGCTTGTACCCCGGGCTGGAGCACACGCCCTCGACGGCGGCGAGCCTGGCGGAGTGGATTGGCTGGATCGATGAGCGGTTCAGAGACGGACGTGTTCATGGAGGCAACAAGAAGTGTACGAGGGAGACGAGAGTGCCGTTTGACGCGGAGCATCTTTACTCGCCTCCCGAGCTGCCTCCTCTGGAATAGTTATGCAATTCGACAACTCATGATTGCAAAACTAGCATAGACATCGCTTGATATGAGACTTTGAACTTTCTAGTCTTTTTATAGATATTCCGCTCTAATAGACAGCTCCGCAGCTAAATACAACCACAGCCGTAAAGGTTCCCACCCCGCATCAATACGAATCTTGGTCGTGCTCATATATATGATAATCCCAGCCGCCTATGCCTTTTTATACACCCTCTTACCCTCGAACCAAGTCTCCGTCACCACGCCGTCAATCAGCTTCTCCGGCGTCGGCTCCATCTCGACCACCACAAAATCCGCTTTCTTGCCCACCTCCAAGCTGCCCGTGATCCCGTCTGCAAAACAGCTGTACGCCGACCCGTGCGTGGCCCCCGAGATGGCCTGCGCCACCGTCAGCGCAAACTCGGGGTTCACCACCGTCTCCAGCTCGCGCTCGCGGTACGACCGCCTCGTCGTCGCCACGTACATGTTGGGCAGCGGCAGGTGCGGTGCCGTGGGCGCGTCCGAGCCCAGCGCGAGCGTGGCGCCGCCATCGACAAATTCGCGGTACGCAAACGCGCGCTTGCACCGATCGGGCCCGATGAGCTTGGGCCAGGCGCGCAGGATGGCCGGGTCGGCGTGGACGGGCTGAATGGAGGCCGTGATGCCGAGCTTACCGAGGCGCAGGGCGTCCTCGGGCGAGGCTAGCTCGAGATGCTCGATGCGCGGGCGGCGCGCGGCGTCCGTGTTGGCCTCGAGCACGTCAATGGCCATCTTGATGGTGCGGTCGCCGATGGCGTGCAGGGCAACCTGCAGGCCGAGCCCGTGGGCCTTGGCGACGACCTTGTGCAGCACGTCCTCGGACCACAGCGAGTCGGGATTCTCGCCGGTCGAGTAGGGCTTCGTCAGGGATGCGGTGCAGGCGTCGATGATGCCGTCGCAGATGACTTTGATGCCGACGACGCGGCAGTCGGGCGTGCTGGTCGCGTTGTGCCGGCTTGCCATCTCCGCGGCGCGGTCGACCTGCGACAGGACCTCGTTCAAGTCGTCGTTGGGCTTCATCAGCCAGTACGCCGAGATGCGCATCGCGCCGAGGCCTTCCTCCTCGCGCAGCGCAATCAGGGGGTCCCAAATGTTGTCGTCCATGGCCATGTCGACCATGCCTGTGTAGCCAGCGCTGTTAAAGTGCGCAATCGCCCCGCGGATGCTGTCCTTTTTCTCCTCCATGGACGCGACGGTCGCCACAAACGGCCATATGACCTGAAACACGGCACCTTCGTTGAAAACACCGTTCGGCTTGCCGTCAGCGTCGCGCTGCAGCGTGCCTCCGGCCGGGTCGGGCGAGGCGTCGCTCAGGCCCATCAGCTCGAACACCTCTTTGAGGCCCGCAGTGTTGCACCACGTAGAATGCAAATCCTTGGTGTCGACAAAGATTGGCCTCGGATCAAGATCGTCCAGGCTGCCGCAGTCGACGCCGTCCGGGGTCATCGAGTGCATCCAGCCGCGCGCAAAGATGCGCTTCGCCTCGGGATTGGCCTCCGCGCCGGCCTTGATGGCGGCGCGCACGTCGGCGAGCGACTTGCAATGGTCGAGGCTGATTTTCTGCAGCGCCTGCCCGACCATGAGCAGGTGCAGGTGGCCGTCGATGAAGCTCGGCAGAATATAACGCCCGGAAAGATCCTGCGTGGTGGCGCCAGACGACAGCGCGGCCTGCACGGGCTGGTCGCTCTTGGAGCCGACGTGGCGGATCAGCCCGTCGCTGACGACCATGCATTCCGCAAAGACGGGCGCCGCTGCATTCTGATCTCGCGGCGAGCTGTAAACGTGCCCATTGACAAAGATTGTTGTGTCCGACATGGCTAGCGAGAAAAGCGAAGAGAAAGACTGACGCGAGGGTGAAGAATGTTATAAGTGAATCCCCCGTTTCGCATCACCGATGTCGCCGCTTAACATCGAGCTCGCATGCGGAGAAGGCGGAGACACGCCGCATCACGTGTAGGCGACCGTGTAAGCATGCGCCGCATGTGGTGGAATGGCGCGGGATGAATTGACAATGATAGATATTGAGCTAGACGCCGCCATTCTTGAGTTTGCATGACTGTAGAAGTGATGAGGGAGGTAGTTGCTAATTGGCCCTTGTTGGGTGGTGTAGATGGCCATGGCGGGGTAGTGACTGGGATCAATCATGCAGACCAGGGCCAGACAGAGGCACAGTTCCCTCATTTCTGTCGAATTGCGACGTATTCTGCTAGTTTTTGGGTCTTTTGGAGATTTATATGCTAAAGATTGACCAACCAGGAACTGAATATGACGTTCCTGGCAAGTCTCTCCTGTAGCACCAGTTGGTCACCGTCCCAGCTTCCAACTCGGACATTTGCGCACCAGCCACCCGAATTTATGACCGGAACAAACACCGCTCTTCTCCTAGACAAACACAACCCCGTTGTTCATGCATCAATATGGGGTATATTGCCATTTAAGTGCCGCGAAGCCGGCTGGTGAGTCTGGGGTAGCAAGGCAGCACGCTGATTGGTGGAATAACTCCCTGGCAGCTGGGGTTCGCCATGTAAGTGGCCTGGCAGGCTGGCACCGTTTATTTAAACAATTCGGCTGAGACAGTCTCAAAGCACAACTTTCTCCTGAACTCACGTCTCAATTGACTCATGCTTGATTGTGAAGATGAAGTTCTATTCAATTCTATCAGCGCTTCTTGCCGGCTCTGTTGGGGCTACATCCCTCCCGGCTGTGCCCAAAACAGTGGTCATTGACGGTTCACAGCTTGCCAAGACCAAGCATGCACTGCTCAGGGGAGACGCACAATTGAAAGCTGCACTCTCGCACCTCCAGGCACAGGCAGACAGCTGGCTTAATCAAGGCCCATGGACAGTCACGGCCAAGGACAAGCCACCGCCTGGCGGCACCATTCACGACTACGCCTCGCAGGCACCATACTACTGGCCCAATCCCAACACGTCTGATGGATGCCCATACATCAACAAAGATGGCCAAAGAAATCCAGAGGTGGATAGGTACCAGGATCGAAAGGCTGTCGGCAAAATGTTCAACTCGACATATGTGCTATCGCTCGCCTGGTACTATACTGGGCGACCAGAGTACGCAGCACATGCGGTCAAGATTCTACGCACCTGGTTCTTGGACCCTGACACGGCCATGGCCCCGAATCTGAATCATGCACAGATCATTCCCTGCGCAAACACTGGTCGGTCGATTGGCATCATCGACTTCAGCCAAGAGTATACCAATGTTCTCGACGCTGTGGCCATCCTGTCGACTGGCGCTCCAGGTTGGAGCTGCTCCAATGCCAAGGCATTCAAGAAGTGGAATAGGGAGTTTCTGTCATGGCTCACAGATTCCAAGTTTGGAAAGGCAGAGGCAAACGCAGCCAACAATCACGGCACTTTTGCGAATATGCAAATTGCGTCGCTGGCCCTCTTCACCGGCAACAAGACGCTTGCGAGGGACACGTCGAAGTTGATGCTGCAGTTCATCGATAAGCAGATCCGCGAAGATGGATACATGCCGGACGAGGTCGCACGAACGCGCAGTTGGCACTACACCAACTTCAATCTCGGAGCAATGCTTCGTTGGGCGCTGGTGGCTAAAAAGGTCGGCATTGACGCGTATTCGCACAAAGGCCCTGCTGGGCAGTCTCTATTTAAAGCTGTCAATGTGACCATCGCTGCAGCATTGGAGGGCTCCACAAAGTGGCCATATGAGGATCTCGAGTTTCAGAGGTTCGCAGGCACGGATAATATTCATGCTGCCGCCTTGGCCGGGCTTGCTGAAGCAAAGTCAGCTATAAAGGGCCTTCAACCTCCTCCAGGTGGTGACATTTTTGCTCTGCGGCCGGCCGCGCAGCAGCTTGATAGCATCGTCACACTATAGCTTTCGAGAGGCCGAACGTCCTGCTGGTAGTTTTAGTGAATTATGAATTGTGTTTTTCGTCACCGATTCCGAGCTGATGCCGAGTTGATTATATCTGAATGGTATTCATAGGCTTTATCTATGTCTATATTAAATGCGATGGCGATGAAATGCAATTCTTGTTCCCGCAACGTGATTATTTTGACGCAGATTCCGGATCTGCCGATAACTGAGATTGGTGAAGATATATACCGAGCAATTCTGCTTTGAAGCGCTCGAGATGTGCGAAGCGACGCGCGCCAGCGGAGCGCAGGCAGTCATGCGCAGCTTCGAGAAGAGCGGGGTGCAGGGTGTCGGGGAGCGCAGCAATGTCGGCCAGCGAAATTTCAACTTGCTCTGCGTTGGGGTCGCATAGCGCGTAGCAGAGGCGCTGGTCAGATACAATTTTGATGCAGAAGGCTTCGAGCAGGCCAGCTGTGTCGATGAGGTCCAGGGCTTGGGGCAGTGTGGCTGCTTGGCGGATAAGATCCTTCTCTGCGACTTGGGCGTTGCGGCCGAGGCCAATTTTCGCCTCGGCAGCGAATCGGAGAACTTTTGATAACTTTGCAACGTCCATGTCAGGCATTTGACGCATGTCGTCGTGGCTGTAGCCCAGTCTCGTTCTCCAGAACCAGTTGCAAGTAAAGGAGAGGACAATGACTGGAATCAATATAACGTAGGCCCACCATCGCGTGGCCGTCAGCATTGAGGCAATACCGCCGATGAGTGTAATTGCGCCGTTGATGCCGCAGTAGAGCTGAAGTCTCTTTCCACGTTGGCGGATCAATCTGTAGTCGAGCGATCCGGGCATTGCTCGGGCGGTGGCGCGGACATGCCCTTCTGTCTTGACGGCCAGGTAGGCGGCCCATGCAGAGTTGACGAGACCGTAGAGCGCGATGGGAGTGTTTCCAAGATAGCCGGAGAGTATGTTACTAGTGAGCCAAACTTTCTTGTTTGCGCCCCCAATGGCCATGTAGGTGCCGATGCAGATGAGGACGGCACCGAAGCCCATGAGAACGTCCATGCCGAAGCGGTTAATGGTTTCGCAGCCCAGCTCGCGCAGATTGAGCTCGAGCAGAACCTTGACATCACGGCTGTTGTGGCCCTGCGACTCGCGACGGTCCAGACTCTCTTTAAGCTGGGCTCGCTGACGCCGAAGAAAGACAACATTGCGCCAGGCGTAGCGGGCATCGTCAAAGGCAAAGATGGACAGGATTCCGGCAAGAGTGGCTCCGATAGCCATACAGACGATGGCATAGACAGGGACAGGGATGTCGTTCCAGACATTGGCGGCAAAATCGCCAGCGTTGGCGAGCTCGAGGAAACCAACGGCGAGACCCAGGTTGTTGCGGAAGCGCTCCTCGAGAACGGGGGCGTAGACACCAGAGGACTGGTTCTTGGTCAGTCGGACGCGATGCTGGTAGCCGATTTCCGTAATGCCAGACGCATCTTCGGCTGCGTCCTCTGGCGCGTCGTCCTTTGCGGGCTGAGGTAGTGGGTGGTGGTGTGAGGCTAGCTCCATGTCGGAGGCGGCATCGGGCTGTTGCACTGCCACGATTTCAGGGACCGTCGCAGCGTCTTTCTCGCCCAGACGCTCCATAATTCCGCAGCGGGCCAGCCGGCTGGGTGTGATGATGCAGATGGTGATGTGTGATCCGGGGAGATGTGAATGGAATGCTGAGGGTGATTACGAGCGAACAGAGGCAATTTTGTTTGTTGAGGCGAGGGAATTCGGAGAGGACAGAGGGCGGCAGAAAGGAGGAGGAGAGAGGAGGGCAGCAGTCTTCTACCAAGCCAGACCAAGCCAGGCTGTTGAGTTCACTGGGGCGAGAAAAAAAAGGATTAAAATCAAGAGAATAAAACATTTTTTTTTTAGAAAAAAATTGCCTAGTTCAGTCTGCTGCGTGCGTGGCCTCGTGTTGTGCCGCATGCCGAGCGGAGTCCACTGTAGTTTTAGCGGGCTCAAGGCCTGGGCAGCGGTCGACGGGGCAAATTTAGCGGCGATTCAAGCCTCTCAGGTGCTGTGGACGCTGCTTCAGGTGACGAGATCAGTAGCTGTCGTCACGGTGGGCGAGGTTGCATTGTTTGGCAACGCATGAGGCAAGATTCGAACGGGAAAAAAATCAAGAGGCATCTTATAACACGAATCAATCAACTGTATGCTCTTATATGCTTCCCGACGCCTGGCTGGACCCTGAGAAAATGTCGACTAGTGGACTCTACGACAGGCCTCTAACAATTACCACTCCAGCATCTCCATCAGCGTCCCACCGCAACTGCAACCTCCTCCATCCATCCATGTCAGCCACTCTTGTCTGCAACTCAGCATCACCACATGCCCTTTTTGGCATCGCTCAGACCTTCCGTCATGCAGAATCCCCGCACAGCATCTGTCCTCTGCTCCCTACTCAATCTGATAATAATCATCAATATATTGCATGGGCGTTGGCGTCCCCAGACAAGAGCACCCGGGCTAATGCACCTCTAGTCTCGTCGTACGCTGTTTGCTCTTGACCTCTAAATTGCCCAACAAGCAATCCAGACCGTTCCATCCACCATCAAATACCATGATACAGACACCCACCGATTCTCATCTCGGCTCTTGAATACCATGCTTTCATTCGCCCTCGCTATCGTTCACTACTGCTCCATCGCCGACCACCTCCTAGCTCCACGCTACCCTAGCTCCACGGCAGATGCATTGGCACGTCGACCTGCTACAACCAGCTGGCTGGCTACCCGTGCCGTCGCCCGACTTCGCGGTACTTGACTGCCGATTACCAGTCTTGAAACGGCTGACGTATCTTTCTGACAGCGGCAACCCGCCGACCAGACCAACACCGTCCTTGAACCTTAACCACAGCTTGGCATTGACTCGACGCCCTATTGTTACTCACTATTCTTAGCTGGTGCCAAGAATCTATACGTAGTCAACGCGTGGATTTGCGCCACCTGCACGAGCTCCGCAACCTCAATATGCTCATCCGGGCCTCCCATGTTGTGAGGCGTCAGCCCAATCACCACTGACGGGATCCCCGCGGCCCTGAATAAACGCGCATCAGAGGCTCCGACTCGCATGTTCACCACCGCCTTCTCGTCCACCATCAGCCTTGTCACTTCCAACGCGTGCCTTGTAATTTCCTCATCCGGTGGGGTCCATGAAGGCTCGTAGGCCCGCAGGATACGGTACGTGATGCCCTCTACCGGGTCCAGCTTTCTTTTGATCAGGCCACTCAGCGCATCAGTGGAGAGGCCCACGGGCAAGCGAATGTCCAGCGACGCCGACGCAGCGTCCGCCACTAGGTTGGTGGATGTGCCGCCTGCTATCCTGCCAATGTTGACCGTCACCCTGCCAAGTATGGACGCCTCGCCGGCACCTCCGAGCGGTTCGGAGACAGATTTGGCAGCCGCAATTGCGTCCTCGACTTCCCGTGGCGCTGTGATTTCCAGCTGCTCCAACGATTTGATGTCTGCCAGCGCGGCCATTAATCGGTCAATTGCATTGGTGCCCCGATGCACATGAGCGCCGTGAGCTGATTTCCCGCTCGCCTCGATGTCTAGCCACAAAAGTCCCTTTTCACCAGCACGCACGATCAGCGGTGACCCAGCGTCGCCGCAAATCATGGCATCCGCGCTGCCAACGTCTGCGACATGTTTTAGTAGATGCGCCGTCCCCAGGGTGCCCATTGTTTCCTCGTCGCCCGCCAGCGCAATCACCACGTCGCCGCTCCATTGGTCCTTGCACCGCGACAGAGCCTGCACTGCAATGACGGACGCTGCTATTCCGCCTTTCATGTCCGACACGCCGCGTCCGTACATGAACTTGCCATCGCTACTCAGCTCGCCGCTGAACGGATCCAACGTCCACCGCGCGACGTCGCCAGTCGGATACGTATCCAGGTGACCGCTAAACACAAGTCGCTTGCCGGGGCGGCCTGAGCGAACAATGGCCACGATATTGGTGATTCCGGATGCCGTTTCAACAGTGGAGATGTCACTTTCCGGTATCAATTGTCGAATGTGCTCCGCAGCAATCTTGGCCGCAGCCGTCACGTCCCCGGATGGGTTCGTCGACGGCGTTCGAACGAGGACTTGTGTGAGCGACAAAAGATCTGCAACGCTGTCGTTGATTGCATCTCGTAGCTTTTTTTCCATTCCCATGTTTTGTTCGTTTATTGCATGTATCATGTTTGGTCTATGTACTCTTTGCGAACTCGGCCTACCCCACACATTCATCAGACCCATTCTTCGTTCGTATTTGGCATCATCCGCTGTCAGGCGCGGTGGACTCGAAAACACAGGCATCCCGCCTGAGTAGTGGACGCCACTTATTGAATAAATAAGCTTTATCTGCTTTATTTTTGGTAGCAAGCTACCGCCGATAGTAAGGCTCCCGTAAGTACTTGTAGAAAGACTGGGATATAGAGGTTACTGGCGCGATGCGTCCGCGGCCCCTACCGCGAACGAATAGTGCCAACAATATCGTGATCCTATTGATGTGTATGAGATCTCAATCACGCAGCGAGCTGTCCCTGTGAGCAGAGCAGCTGAGCCACGGTGGGCCCAGGAATTCTCATAGATAACATTCCATTACAGTACGTACCCATGCCGTTCGTGCGTTTGCCATCGTCTGCGGTGATGGCCACCGCTGCTAACCCGGCCTCTTGACGTCCCTGACTGTACCTTGTATATACTGCGTCCATCCAAAAGCGCCATGTGCTAACAAAGGCGCCCGATAAAAGCTTGCACTCCCCCTGTCCCGGTTTCCCTCAGTTGCCTCCCACGGGCGTCACTTCGAAACCAGGCCCGTCCTAAAGCAAGTCAAAGACAGGCCTCAGGGGTGCCGAACGAGGTAATCAGCCGGCCGGGAAGAGTTTTGGAAAAACGTTTGGGCCATCGCCAACGCGCTGCCCGAGTCGTTTGAGATTCGGCAGCCGGATCAATACGTCAACGAGCAGGTCGGCTCCAATACTAATGTTCGGCCGTTCTTCCTCTTGCAGGACGCGGTCAATCGGGTCAAGGGCACACTCGAAGACATGACCAATCCGATGGCTGACAGAAAGTTTCACAACCTGGCCAGGAAGATAAATGCTGGTGATTGAACGCCCTTGAAGCAATATTGACCAATTTGCGAGAGACACGTTCAACTACTATTATTCCACCCTAGTATTGTTCAGCCCCAGGAAATCGAATCTCTGACCAACACATGCAATCAAAGGTCGCTGCCGTGTTTCAGTATTTAGACCATGAGCGCGTCGTAACAGGGCTTGATGCCAACGCGAGTAGAGTGCGGATGGCTCTCCATCGCATTGAGCGAACGGTGCCAGTAGCACAAAGTCTATACAGTCACGATTATGGGGAAGTAATCACAAGCTGACAATAATACTGCTATGGCACGGGTTGAGGGCGCACTGGGATGAAGCCTGCAAGTAACCCTCACGTCTCTACCCTGGCTGCCGCGTGTTGTGTGACGCGGATGGCTGATGAACGGACGAACCCTAGACCCCTACTACTTTGCGCAAGTCTCCGAATTGGCGCGCATCTAAATGGCCAGGCGTATCATACAGGCAAGGGTCCTCATGCAAATTGCAGATAGCGAGATATGGTACCGAACACTATTGGAGTTGAAGAAGCTGGAGGACCAGATTCCGAACATGAAGTACGCGTTCTAAAAGTGATATCATGGGTGAGGGCAAAAAGAGGAGAAAACTACCGAGATCTATATAAATGCCGCATTTAGTCATTCATTTATTACTCATTAGCCTAGTTGTATTTATTAACCAAACGTGTTGGTAATTATTTAGGTTAGATAATTCTAACGCAACCCTTTCTTTGCTACTAGAAATAGCTTTCGGGTCCATAAAGTGACGCGCTTGGAAGAGCAAAACACTGATAATACAAGTCATCTTCATCGAAACTAAGGCTGGAAAAATTCAGACAGCAGAGGTCCCGACAAAAAAACGGCAGAAGGGATGCTGGCTGTCATGTATGTCCTCCAGTTGCTGGCCATGGAGGTGGATGAACAAAACATGAGGCTGGCCCGAGGAGCTGTACCTGTCGGATGGCATTTGGCGTAGCTGGATGTCACGGCAGGCGGCTGTCCTGGGGACTTGGCCTCTTGGTAGGGTATCCTCTGTGCATTAGCCTCGATACGTGCTGGCCTGTCCAGGCTATCGATGGGAACTACAGAGCCAGCGCCTCGGCGAGGATGTCCTCGACAATGCGCTGTCCCTAGTCAGGCCATCCTTCATCAAGTGCCGTCCCCCATTGGTTGTTCTTCCGATGTAACAGCCCCGAGGGGACGCCCCTCCATAGGTCCCACCCCTGTGTCGTGCTGTCATGTCGGAATGCCGTCTCCCGGCCTTGACAGCCTTCTCAGGCCAGTGCCAACGGCGGACATCCTTTTGATGTCAGAATCCGTTGTTGACAGCCCACCATGGCTGATCCTACTAGTGGGATGTCCACAGGCAACAAGTAACCGTGGAGGACGGCCTGTGGTATGGTGTGCCAACAATATAGAAGATGTTATGTTATAGTAATACGGCACTGTACACTCAAGTCTGCCTAATTCGCTTTCTTTTTTTCCTTTTTTTTTCTTTAAAAATCCAAACTCTCAGCAAAAGTACTCGAGTCTATGGCCAACTTCCTAGAAACTTTCTCTGGCCCGCATTTCGGTCTACCTGTGATATTTAGCACTGAAGCAGCCTTTCCTGAGTTCTCGAGCTGACCAAGGCCTTCGTGGACGGTCCGGAGAGCGCACGCTAGAAAGGTTCGCAAGTTTGGCTACTTGACTCCAGCGCATTCTGGCTTGAGCCACCCACCGCGTATACGTTGGATGGGCCTCGCCGGCCTGCTAGACTAGACGCCGCGGAGCGCGTGAGCCCCAGATAGCTAAAAAGCTAGTATAGCTATGGCCATCATTTCTGTCTATCCTTGTGACCCAGCGTAGTAAATAATATGATAATAAAACAATATACGGCAATACAAACGATATAATATGCAAGCTACCATATCGTCACAATACAGTACGTGCTTCTTTATATTGGCAATATTTTGTTTACAATGGTAATAGTTGCACGGGACTGCTTGTAGACCAGCGGACAATTTCCGGTCGGAACCCGCGAACTACTATATATACAGTGGGTGGCAGAAAGTATTTGACCCCTTCCAGGTAGCTAGATGTAACTAGCCTAATTAGGCAGCTGATACGCCACTGCTTTTGCTTACCCCGTACTCTATTGCCGTTGATTTGACATGTCCCCCACAGCGGGCAGATCCGTGGAACATGAGTGCATGAAATTGTTTCAGTCAACAGCACAGCACTTTCCATGGAGACTGGCCGGCATGGTGTGTTGCTGCTAACATGTGTGAAGGCTTGGGTTTTTGCCGCCTTTGCCGCCGACGCAATCGCTGACGGAACATTTGCGGCCGAGCGGCTGGAATGTACAGGCCACCAATGAATTGACAAGAGGCTTGCATCAAATGTCTTACTACGTGGCTACAATGTCTTTGCCGCAGGCCCGGAAGGGGAGTACCATGTCATTGGTGCAGGAATGTCCAACTATGGACTGGCCCCCTGCCTGCAAATTTTCCTTGCTCTATTTTATGAGAACTATATAGCAGCGCAATTTTTACTGCATACATTGAGTCTGGCGTGAAAACTATGACTTGAATTTTCCGGCATCATGTCTCGAGGTTCTGGCTGCCTTCTGGTTGGAAGTGTTCCTTTGCAGGACGCGGAAACTGTCTTTCGGCGCGCAGAGCAAGCCCTGCCCAGGCGTTTACTGTACATCCCAGACGGAGAAACTGGGAACAGGGGGAGGTATACATTTTTTCAGACCTCCCTCTTTCCTACGTCGGCGCTCTCTCTCCATGATAAGAGGCCGCCCTCTGAGGAGCAGCTGGCCGTTCTCACCAAGCATTTCGAGGAGAATGAAATTCGAACTGGATATGAAGATGCAGCAATACAAAGCTATGGGGTATTTAAAACGCTCAAGACCCAAGGAGTTATACCTCCCAGCACAAAATTTCAAGTCGGCCTGCCGACCATAGCTAATGTCATCGGCGCGCAAATCAGGCCAGGCGTTCAGAAGATTGCTGCACCTTGCTATGAGAAGGCATTGTTTAATGCGATATCTCGCATACAGGAAAATATTCCACATGATGAACTTGCCATCCAAATCGATATGGGCATGGATTTGGCCTGTTGGGAGGATGTTCACATGACTGAGCCGTTCTGGAACGACGTGCAATGGAGTGTCTGGTTTGATACGAGATTATACGTGGTTGAATACATTGCCCGTATGATTGATCAAGTGGAGGTAACTGTGGACGTGGGACTCCATTTCTGCTACGGCATGTTTCTTGATCCAAGTGTCAGAATTCGGTATTCACTAATGCGCATGCAGGGGACCGGAATCACAAGCATTTCAAGGAGCCAGAGTCGCTCAGCAGCATTGTCGAACTGTACACAAAGATAAGAGAGACATGCTCACGAAGAGTACAATGGATGCATTGTCCTGTTCCTCAGAGTGCGATGAGCAAGCTTGATAGCTACTACGCTCCTCTGGCAAAACTAGCTTCAGTACTCAATGATGATGATACAAAGCTGTATCTGGGATTAGTTCATGCTGATGATTTGCATGGAACCTATGAAAGAATTGCAGCAGCCAAGAGTGTTGTGGAGGACTTTGGCGTTGGAACAGAATGCGGACTTGGAAGAACACCAGCTGCGGAGATTGACAATATCCTGAATATTATGCAAGAAGTCTCAAACCCAGTCTAGGAGTGTTTCAACTTGTCAGCTGATATCTGACTATCGCGAAATAGTTTTGTTCTAGGGCTTGTTATAGAATAAAAGATATGCTGTCGAACACTTGCTAGGATATGCTGGCGTATGGTGTGCGCTGTTATAAAGATGCTAGTACATTTTGCAGGCTAGGGCATGGGTGCTATGGTCTATGAAGTGTGCTAGCACACCCTACGTGCTAGCCAATTTCATGTACTGGGATCGTGTACTGGGATACGTGTACTGGGATACGTGTACTGGGATACGTGTACTGGGATACGTCGTGAGGGGGCCATCGTGGCTGGAGGATGACATTTAATGTGGCTGGTGCTGCTTGTGAATGTCCTCTGAAGTTCATATAGCGGACGTCCACTAACAGCGCCGGCCGTGGTGCGTTGTCAACAATGGGGTCTGTCATGAGATGGATGTCTACTACTAGTTATGCATAGCCTTCAGTGGATTTCCACCATAAGACGGCTCTTTATAATGACTGATGGTAATTGTTGGTGGCTATTTTAGTGTAAGGTGGTGGGGGAAGGGTAACCGCTATCTTTAGCCGTGAGGCTGCCCAGTGGCTTACTACTACAATTCACTAAATGCACCTGCGACACCTATTTCGGTTTTTACGGTATATATAATACTAGATAATATAATCATCTTTATTGATAAAGTCTCGTATAAGATAGTTGTGGGCCATTTACACAATTGGCGGAGCGACGCTAATGTGCGACCGTACATCACTGTTTTGCCTTGAATAAGTCGTATTCCACCACAGCGTCGAGTAACGTCTGCGTGCCGATAGCACTTTGCCTAGTTAGCTTCCAACGCATCATGCAGTCTTTTACCCGCACTTACCAATCTTCCGGTGATGTATACTCCTCGGGATGGTGGCTCACCCCGTCCTTGCACGGGACGAAAATCATGGTCGTGGGACAAATCTTGCTCGTGTAGACGCTGTCATGTCCAGCACCGCTCGTCAGATAGCACCAGCCCTTTTTTCCAACGGCTTTGGTCGCCGCGTTTTCCACCGCCCGAATGCAGTCCCTGTCAAACTTGACCGCAGGCGAGTCCGTATCCAGCGTCGTCGTGTACCGCACGCCTTTGCCGTCCTCCCTGGCAATCACTGCAAACGCGGCCTGAATCTCGTCCACCACGGTAGCAACGACGGAGTCCTCCGGATGCCGCACGTCCAGCGAAAAGGACACCTCGGCGGCAATCGTGTTTGTCGACGACGTGGCCGGCGTCTTGAAGATGCCCGTCGACGCGAGCGCCCCGTGTCCCTTGGCGACCTCGTGCGCGCGCGATATCATCTTGGCGGCTGCGAGTAGCGGATCGCTGCGCATGTACAGCGGCGTGGTGCCCGTGTGCGAGTCCCTCCCGGTGATGCGGACGGTGAACCATTTATACGCCTGCGCGCCCTGCACGACGCCAATCTTGCGGCCCGTGTCCTGCAGGACGGGGGACTGCTCAATGTGCAGCTCAAAGTGCGCACTCAGAGGGTAGGCTTCGTGCGAGCACGGGGTAGAGCCGATTAGGTTGTGGCGGGCGAGCTCGGACTTGACCGTCTTGGTCGGGTCGGAAATGTCGCGCGTGTTCCAGGCTGTTTCGAGAGGAATCTTGCCGGCCCAGACGCCCGAGGCCATCATGGAGATGGGGAAGCGCGCGCCCTCTTCGCTATGGGCTGTTATTATATGATGTGAAAAGGAATCCAAGAACAGAAAGACTTACTTTGTCCAGTTGACGACGCCAATGTCGAAATGTGTCTCGTAGTTGTTGTCCGCCAGCGTGCGCATCACCTCCACCGCCGCCAGCACGCCCAGGATGCCGTCGTACCGCCCGCCGCGTGGCTGCGTGTCCAGATGGCTGCCCATGGCGATCATGGGCGCCGAGGATTTAGCCTTGCCGGCTTTCTTGGCAAACATGTTGCCGAGCTGGTCAATGGTGACGACGCAGCCGAGATCTTGCATGGTCTGCTGGAACCACTGCCTGGCCGTCATGTCGTCGTCGGTGAGGGCCAGACGGTTCATGCCCGTCTCTGTAAGGCCGCTGCATGATTCATCAGCACTGAAATGTCAGGATGAGTGGGAGAAGTAGACGAACTCGCCGTAGCGGTGCGCGGAGCCCCATTGGCAGGTGTGGTGAAGCGTCTCATTGAGGCGCGCGGCGTTGATGCGGAGCGCTGGCGCGGCGGCGGCAGAGTAGAATCGCGCGCGGGGTACAGCCCTCCATATTGTCAAAACGGGACGCATCTTGCTGACTGTGAGAGTATGTGAGTGAATTGATGATTTGAAGGCTTTCTTGAGAGATGAGTTGACAGATGGCGCTTTTGTACGCGGTGGAGACGGCGTAGAGTTTTGGTGATGCTGTACGCGCCCTCCAGTAACAGTTCTGCCCCATCACGGGCGCTAGAAGCTGTCGGTGATGTTTTTGAGAAACAAACGCCAGCAACGGTTGGCAAAAATTCTGTGAAAGAAAATTATGTGCCTAACTCAAGATGTATGCAGAATCTAGTTAAGATCTTTCGACGCTATTGTTCACCTTGCACGTCTCCGCTCTCGGATACGCAATGTTGCCACAGGGTAACTCATACCACATTGCCAGAATAGCCTGCGGATTTGCTGATAACCTCGATAAGAATTGTTCCTCGAGCAAATTCACCTTGCTGAACTCTTCAATTCTGTTTTAGTTACACACCAGATTGCCGGGCTGCTACGATAAAGAATTGCTGAGCAGTTATAGCTTCAGGCACCAGCAGCAAATTGCAATCAACGGCCAAGCGACAAAGAACTCCATCCAGGTAAACGCGCATGTATTTATTTGTACAGCCAGTAAATTTTGCTGTTTTCAGTCTATTAGAGCATATTATACCACTGCATTTTCATCAAGATTTACTTTATTTTTCTTTTTTCATCAATCTTTCTTCTAGAAATTGGCGTGGCTGCTTATCAGCCCAGAATCGTGTCGCTGGCGGTTGCAGCGTGAATAAAAGCCAGCGGCTGCCTGATCGAGGACCCCTGTCCTGGTCAACCAGAAACAACATCCAAACTCGTCATGGAACAACAGTCAGTCGCGGATATCTCAACGCCTCCGCCATGGAGCGTGATTGAACTCATGATCTCCAATGGAGATACAGGAGATACAAGCTCTGAAATCACAGTGCTGTGCGACTTTGTGCGCTTCGTCATTCACACGACAGAGAGTGGTCTCGCTTCTTCGCCAGAGCTGAAAGAAAGATACTGCGCTTTCATCAATGCCTCACAGAATCATGAAGTCGACGACAGCTGGGACGAAGACTTTTTTGACTGGGCGCTTGAGCCACTCCTTCCGGTTCTCCGCGAACACGCTGTCGAGGTCAAGCACACAGCCACGCTGCACGACTTCGTTCACGCTCCAATTCTGGAGTATTCTCTCGAAGCACAGGACAACAAGCTGATTCTGCGGCAGAAAAAGCAAGACTCCGATTTCAGACTCATGTTCTCCGTATCTGCACCGCAAAACGATCGCGAATTGTGGCCAGGCTATTTACCGTCAGACATCAAGCTACACGACGCCGAGTCCTACGACATGATCCCCCGCAAAGTCTTTCTGCCAGACGGTACTGTGGCATTCTTTAAGGCCGTACGTGGGGGCTATGGGCGCCATCTCGAAGACGTGGTCGCCCCGTACACCAAAGTTCGGGCTTCGAAACTGCCAGAAACGGTCTGCGTCCCCCGGCTCCTTGGCTTAGTTCATGATGGCCGCGGCTCGGTGTTCGGTCTCCTAATTACGTACATAGACTGCGAGGAGCCAGATTTGATATATGCGATAGACTCTGGCGCATCAAATGCTTTGAGGAGCAAGTGGGCAGAACAAATAACCAATATTGTCCACGGCTTGCATGAGCACGACCTCGTGTGTGGTGATGCCCGACGGCATAATGTTCTTATTGACAAGGACCAAAATGCATGGCTGATTGGTTTTGGCCACAGGTACCCTGATGATTGGGTTCCGCAGCCTGCCGGCACAATAGATGGCGATCTTGCAGCGCTTAGAAAAATTGTTTGCTTTATCACTGGCCAGTCCAGTCAGTGATTCTTCTTAGTGTTGTTAGCTGGTGGGTATCATGCAAGCAGCACAAGCATCTCAAAATAAAAATCGAATACGAATCCATCTACGCGTTGCAAAACGGTCTAAATCACTTTTGGCAGAATTGAAGTCATGACGGAGAAATCCGGCGGCTGCCCCTTTGGCTTCCTGAGGCACTACGCCGTCTTGTTTGCACTGCACTAACCAGTCACCGCACCAAAAACCCAACCACAACATCAACCCAATTCATTCATAATGTTGATTTCAGAGCGTCGAACCTTCATCACCACCCGCGGGTACAAGTATTCCTTCATATACGTGCCCGCCAAGGGCGACAAGCCGACCCTGCTGTTCCTGCACGGCTTCCCCTCGCACGCCGACGACTGGGAGCGGCAGGTCGCGCACTTTGCGCCGCGAGGCTATGGCGTCATAGCGCCGGACCTGCTGGGCTACGGCGACACCAGCAAGCCCGACGCCGTGGCGAGCTACACGTTCAAGGGCATGAGCGACGATATTTCCGAGGTCCTCGACCACCTGCAGGTTTCCTCCGTCGTCGGCGTCGGGCACGATTTCGGCGCCAACTTTTTAGGCCGGCTGGCGGCCTACCACCCCGCGCGCTTCACCAAGCTCGTCTTTTTGGCAGTGGGATCTGGCAAGCCCGCGCGCAAATTCGACGTGGAAGCCATTCAGCAGATGACAAAGCAGATGGCGGGCTTCGTCATGTTTGGCTACATGTCGTGGCTGGGCGGCGAGGAGGATCCGCACGCGATCCTGGAGGAGCACGCCCAGTCGGCCATGACTCTACTATTTGCCGCCGACCACGGCGAGTGGAACACCTGGTTCCATCCGCTCGGCGCGATGAAGGAGTTTGTCACCGAGGACAAGCAGCTGCCGGTCGCGGCCTGGTACACGCCGCTCATGCAGGACAGCCACCTGGCGGCGTTTGGCGCTAAAGACGGCTACAAGGGCGCGACGCGCTGGTACCGCATGCTCATCACGAATTCCTCGGTCGAAGAGGAGGAGAAAGCGATTGCGGAGGCGAAGCTGGAGCAGCCAAGTGTGATTGTGGCGGATCCGCGGTCGATGCCGCCGCAGATGGGCATGCTCGCGGAGTGGGTGCCGAATCTGACGCCCAAGGAGCTGGCCAGCGGGCACTGGACCCATATCGAGTGCGCAGAACAGGTGAATCAGATTATTGAAGACTTTGTTGGAAGCTCATAAATAAGGTGGCACAATAAACTAGAGAATAGACATCTTCACTCTCATGGGCAGCGCCTCTTGCCGCGCTAAGCAGATAACAGTTCATCAACGGCGCACAGACGCCGTTAGTCGTGCAGTTGAATAAAGGACAGAGTGTGACTCCGAAAGCTTTTTCGGATGCATAATAACATTCGCCATCATTCAACCCTCGCCAAACATGGAACTTGCGCGGCTGCGTCTTAGTGCATGCAAGGAAGCAATGGGCGAACTGTGCCTTGGCGCTACCTGCCTCGTCCGGTAGCCTTGCTCTGAGCCACCATTATCTATATGTTTCTACGGAAACTTATTATGAGAGCTTTCAAGACGAGTTACAGAGCATCTCCATATAGGATTGAATGCAGCGGCATTGTATCCTACTCGAAGCACCAGTGGGTGAGGGAAGAGCTGCTTGCTTGTGGGCCACACGAGGACGAGTTTCTCGTCGGGATGGTTGCGGCGGCCGTCTCTAACACGAACACTTCAGGCTATAGCGGAATACACCCTCACATTCTGGGCCGCGAAGGTATACCGCAAGCTGTCCACCCACCTCAGCCGCTGACTGAATGAAAGGCGCTGGCAGCATCATACGTCTGGTGGTTTGGGTCGGGGACGGGACGCTCCCGCGGTATAGGATGCCGCCGAGGCACTTTTCTGTGCGCGAGTTTGTTGCGGCGCGGGAGAGGATGGAGATGCGCGAGGTAATTAAGAGCATGTTGATATGGGACCAACCGGGGGCGAGCGGGAAGAGGTGGCCGAGTGCTAGTTTCAATAGTTTGATTAGGATAGTTGTTGGTAGTTGTGTTTGTGGTTTGGCGTTCTCGACTGGTGTGATGGCTAACACGGAACAAGGCAAATGTGCCGCCATGCCGCCCAGGTATGCCTTTAATCAGAGTTGTTGCTTGTCGAACGTGCCACCAACGTCTGCAATGCCTGCTTTTGGAAATGCTCCTAATGCAGGATGGAGCTGTTGCCGAATCAGCCAAAAAGTGAATTCTGAGACATGTCATGGGCAACGGGACGCCAGCGAGCCTTACTGCACAGGTGAGCAGCGCTACGCTAGTGAGCCTTCCCAGCAGAATGATTATGCCCACGATTGCTCGAGTAGTAATTTAAGAAGTGTTTGAAGACGGAGAAGAAAATTTTCGAGGTTCTGGAAAAGTTACTCTCCCCGGCATGATATATTTTCACAGTACTTGGATGATATGTTTCTGCAACGACAACGTCTGAGACACGGGACTTGAAGAGAAACAAAGTACAACAAGGATATCAGCGACAAGAGACTCTCACCCAGGACATCAGCCTCAAAATAAAAACAGCCTCATGCCGCGCTGTCTAATCTTACTCGCGGCGCGCCCCTGCTAGCCCGACGCAGCGTGATTCGGGGATTTGGTGATGAGGCTCGCGGATGCACCTCACTAGCCTCCGGCCTATGCTATTCTTACTCTAGCCGCCGAGTCGGTTGGGCAGAGGATCCCATAGCCGGTAAGCAACGATTTGAAAAGCTTTTGGCAGGATTAGTGGACTCTGGCTAGGCTTATGGCTGCAGGGGGCCTGTAGGCAAGAGAAGGAAGCTGGTGAGGTTCAGGTATAAGACGGGCTGCCGCTCCTTTGCCTGGTCGCGAATACTTGGTCTCTGTCGGTCAAGCTCGCCGCCATAAGTTCCAAACAAAAACAAAAACAACAACAAAATCATTCACTCATTAAATCAGTCAACATGAAGGTCTTCATCATTACCACCACTCTCCTTTCCGCACTTGTTGCGGCTGCCTCCGTCGCTGTCGAGCCCGCTGTCGAGCCCGCCATCGAGGCCCGCAAGATCGCTCCCAACCGTGGCGCCGCCGGCCACGTTGTCGCCTCTCTATGGTCTGTTGCCGCCGTTGCCGTTGCCGCTACTACCATGGCCTAAAAGGCTGTCGAGCAAAGAGAACAATATCACCACTACGAGGGTGATGATGCAATTTTTGGAGCGCGCAATGCGCTACACAAAGTTCTGACAAACGAAGGAACGCAGGCACAGCGACATGCCACTCTAGATTTTTGTTTTTGCGACCTTTCTTTTGCGATCGCTGGGGTTTACTTTCATTAAGGAATTTTGTTTAATCTGTGCTTTTCCTATTTTTCTCTGTTTCATCATTCGAATGCAGGGTCTGCAGCTAGGCTGACTGCCAGCGGCGACTTGCTACGCGGGCCAACATCAGCACCTCAAAGTTGAAAAGACATCTAACAAGTATATACGCAATAACGATCCAAATGACTTTGGTGTTCCGCAATGCTGGCGTGATGCTCATCCTTGATTTTCAGTAATAAACACTACACTCAGCCTTACGGTTGCGCGCCTGCTGCTAGGGCAAATACTCCAGCGCAGTGCCCACTGAAGCTCCCCAGCACCTTCTACCAGGTTCTTGAGGCAAACGCTAGGTACTCCGCCTCTGTCTACTAGAAGCAAAGATGACCCTAACAATTGAGTTACTTGGGCAAGTCATCGTGCGGTTCAATACTCACCAGGATGATTCCTTCAGTCTTGTTTCGGAATTTTATACAGAGCTGGCGCGTATGGTTGCGTCCTCCCTGACTGTTTACGAGCTACAGAACGTCTGTTATTTCCACGCAGTTATAGTGTTGTCATCATCGACAGCTCGTTTTGGAAGTCAAGACTCAAAGTACGTGGTATTAACATCGTCTCGTAACTGGCTAAGGAGATACCATATCTTGGCTCTTCCATACTCATTCCCACCGTAATAATTAAAGACATTGTTCCAAGTTCGGAAAGGTGGCTGCCATCAGTCAAGGTATCCGTGCGGCTTCCCATCATGTTTGGCGCATAAGGTACGCCACCAGGTATCAGGTCTGTTTCGTTAAACTTCAGTGTCTTAAAATCAATTGAGACATGCAGAATGATGAAATGCGCTATCAGAAGTTGTCTCGGAGACAGCTCTGATGCTGTCTCGGCGCAGAGCCATTCCTCTGTCGATCTGTCTGAGTCATGCCATGTATAAGATTACTATAAATCGCTCAAACTAATCTACTACTGTGCTCGTGATATTTGCTTCAGCATCTCTCATCGAAACTCACAGTATGGATAACCTGGCCAAGATTCTGGAGACAGCGCGAGCCGGACCAGGAGGCTCAGGTCTCCCCACCACGGACGCCATCTTTCAGTCCGTGGCGCGGTCTGTCAAGGAACAGATGGCCGAGTTTGATGCGTCCCATGACTTTGAACACGTCCTCCGCGTTACAGCTCTTGCCCGTAGCATATTTGCAACTGAAATCGCTCACGCGCCTTCGCAACTTGACCTGACGGCAATTCTACTTGCAGCGTAAGTAGCGACGGGGAACTCCATTTGAGATGTCCAGAACATAACAGCGATAAACTGTCTAGGCTCCTGCATGATATTACGGACAAAAAATACGCCAAAGGGGATACAGGCGACTCCGCTCTGACTCAAGCTCTCGATGCTGCTGCCTTACCCGCCACACTATCTAAAAAGATCATTGCCGTCGTAAATTCCGTGTCGTACTCTACGGAGAAGCGCGATCCGGAGCGCACGCGGCAAGTCATCCTAGAGCATCCGGAACTTGGTGTCGTGCAAGATGCTGACAGGCTCGACGCCATTGGAGCCATCGGTATCGGACGCGCCTTCACGTTTGGTGGCGCCAAAATGCCCCTGGAGTCCATGCAACTCTCACGAGAGCACATGACGGAGAAGTTGGACAAGTTAATGTCAATCATGAAAGTGAGTTTGCGAAGAACATATGACCAATGAGGGGTGTCCTTGATAGATTAACAAGACGAATTCGTGTAGACAGAAACTGGGCGAAAATTGGCAGAGGAGCGAACAGAGAGAATTCGTACCTTTTGTGCTTGGTGGGATGAAGAGTCTAGCTCCGTGGGGCAGAGTTCTTAAAAATAAGCATCGTCCGCATGCGATTGTACTGAAAGCAGCCGGCGGAGTTGAACGGGATCCTCGTGTTAATATGCTTAGTTCTATACTTTTATGACAGTACAAATGTATCATTGATCAAACGGCCAGCTGACGCACTGCAGCGCGATAGCGTTCTCGCCGTCCCCTAGCAAGTGGTGTCTAGTTATCTTCTTCCCAGAAAACCCTCTCGGGCAGCCAATCATCGGGATACACTCTGCACCGCGCCTCCAAGGAGCTCAATAAACTGTGCTCTTCTGGGCTCAACTGCCACTCCGTGACGTCAAAGTTGGCAAGAATCCTCTCCGGCGTCACGGTTTTGGGAATTACGCTTGTGCCTCGCTGCAATCCCCACCGTATTCTATCCGTGTGCGTTAGTAAAGCTATGCGAGGGGGAGATATCAGCAGGACATACAGAATCTGTTGCGGAGATTTGCCTGTGCGTTTGCAAAGATCCTCCATTATCGGGTTCTCGTAAAGCTGGGGTAGGCCGCAGGCGAGCGGCGAGTACGCGGTGCAGTGTATGCCCTTCTCTCTGCAAAACTCGACAAGGCCATTTGATGGACAGCAAGGGTGAAGCTAGCAGGGTAACACGTTAGAAAATCGATTCTCTACGGTTGCCAGCTATAAGGTTCCTTCATACCTCGAGCTGGTTCACGGCAGGGATAACGGCGCAAGTTGGGTGGGAAAGAAGTTTTCTCAAGTTGCGAATTCCAAAGTTGGAAACACCAATATTTCTCACTCGACCTGTTCGGAATTCGTTTTGCATGTGTTGCCTGTAATTACCATGTTTAGTTCATAAAAGGGGTTCTTTCCTGTCCGTATCGCAACCTACCAAGTCATAATGAAGTCCCAATCCGGCAATGACGTCTTCGGGTCGTCTGCCATAGTTGCCGTCGGCCAATGCTGTAGAAGCGTTAGCGTGATGATAAGATTTTAAAATATCGGTACTGGCAAATTGGGTAGCTCACCATCAAGAGAAGGTCTATGTAGTCCATGCCGAGCTTGGAAAGAGACAAGCTCACAGACTCAGCCACACGGTCATGCCAGGAGTTATCCACTTTTGTAGTAATCCATACTTCACTTCTGAGAAGCCCTGAGTCTCTCACAGCCATGCCAACTTGGTCTTCATTGTTGTATCTGAATGCACTATCCACGTGGCGATAGCCGGCTTCAAATGCAGCTTTCACAGATTCATATACTTGGTTCGGCCTTTTGGGCTTCCTAGTGCCAAATCCCAGAGCAGGGATGCTGTCGCCAGTGTTGAGAGTGAAATGAGTAGGGGTACTGGCCATGGTGCCGTTCTGGCGAGGGGAGTGATCAGTTGAGTTACTATTGGTCGAATCGCCGTTGTTCAGATCACCGGTCTTGAGACCATCTTTCTTCGCATCATTATTCTTCAATTCGCCACCTGTAAGAAGTTTTTCGGTAAATTCATTCGTCTCAGGCGGAGGTGTGACACAAATGACACCTTTTAGTTTGGCATTGGAGACCACCTCGAGCTTTCGTGAGTGAAAAGACTCACGCACAGCTAGAGACGTGAGCAAGCTGTCCTCCAATCGCTCGACCGAAGAGTCAAAGGACGCAGACTTTTCAGTAACAAAGTCGCCAAATTCTTCACACATGGCTGAGAGAGTGTCCTCCTTTCCAGACTGAAACATAGTTTGAAAAGTCTCCCTACCATGACTGTTAAAGTGCGTAATTCTGCTACCCTGAAGGTGCAAGGAGCCCAGCTCGCCACGGACGATGACAGACTCTTCCTTTTTTAGAGCAACTTCAGAGACGTGGAGGTGGCCAATGAGGCCGCCATCTCCCCAAGTCATTGCAACATGAGACTCCCGGTCGCGTGCCGGGAGTGGAGCATCATCAACCCGAAGACTGTACACAGTAGACGGCCGACCAAAGAGCCATACAACAGCATCGAGTATGTGCACGCCAAGATCCTCCTATGATGGTATTATTAGAACTAGGCCTTGCAGAGGTTGTGAGTTAGAAACCAAGACCTACAAATGTACCGACGGAGTGCGTCATCCTCCACCCATCCGCTGGAGGATCATATGCTCCGACCAAGGTCGCGCGAACCGAGAGCGGCTTCCCAATCATCGGCAGTAAATTGCGAAGATGGACGAACCGAGGCTGCCACCTTCTCTGGAATGCGACGCCAATCCTGACTG
This sequence comes from Aphanocladium album, assembly GCA_029218145.1. Lineage (NCBI taxonomy): Eukaryota > Fungi > Ascomycota > Sordariomycetes > Hypocreales > Aphanocladium > Aphanocladium album. The sequence goes on along the minus strand of JARDXD010000318.1, from coordinate 11,916 downwards.
GGATGCGATAGAGCACCTGGAACTCGGCAAGGGTGTCCGCAACCGGCTTCTCTTTCAAGCAAGGAACACCAGCCGCCGCCAACTGCTCAATTATGCTAATGTGATATTTATTTGGCGCGCAAACAATTGCGAAATCGACGGTGTGGTTCTCTAGCAGCTGATGGAGGTCCGTATAGGCCGGGACCCCCGGATGTCGTACCTTGAAAGCGTCAATCACAGCGCTGCTGTTGTCGCAGACTGCCGAAATAGCAATTTTGGTGCCTTTACGAAGGAACTCGAACCAAGTAGTGTAACCCTGCGAGCCCATGCCGATGATTGCAACATTGTACTTGGATGTTTGCGCCATTTTCTTGATTGATAGTATGTTCTGCTGTTAGATTGTACACCCAGCGTCTTGGCGATAAGCTCGTTAGAGGCTCATGTTTCTTTTAAGGTAAAGCGGCATTATACACTGATAAGCTACTATGGCTCTGCTGGGCAGTCTCTTGATTCATTGAACAGTGACTGTTACACAATGTCATGGTTTCCATTCGCGACCGCCGATCCCCGCAGGGCAAGCCTAAAATCCGCAACAATTGCATCATTGACTTGGAGAAGCGTCATATGAGTATGGAATTGCTTTTCAGATAGATCCGATTGGTCCCGGCGATCACGAGAGCAAGCCACGAAGGTAACTGCTGCGAGGAAATTAGCTGCGTGTTTCACGCGCAGCTATATCTGGTCGCCGTACCCGAAACACACGGTGTCGGTACTCAGGCTGCAAATACCCAAAAAATACCTGACAAATGGAAAAGGCAAAAGAGAAGGTAAATATGAGACAATGTTTATGTGCATCTTGGATAGGTTCTCGTGCTCCGCTTTCCGCTTCCGCTGCAGATCGGGCCGCTTCTAGCTGCATGCATGCGTGTTGCATATTCTGCATGTTCCATTTTCAGCCAGCCATCAGTCTACCAGCTGTCTTATTTGTAGGACATACAGATCATCGTGATGAGTTTCGTGCTTGTTGACTGCTACCGTTCAGAGGCGGCACGGCATGGAAGCCCCACGTTGATCGGCCTGCGGCTGGGTCAGCCAGCCTGACGTGTCAGACAATCTGCCGAGTCTGGCTCCGAGACACTGTATAATAGAAACCGTTATGATCACCGACGCAATGATTATATTGAAACGACTGTCGCAGTCGTCAGTGAGCTATAACTGCGAGTTCACTTGTAAAGCACATTCAGGATTCAGACAATTACGAGTCGCCAGCAAATGCTCGAATCAACTGCACGGATAAACCAATCAAACAGTGTCTTGCTTTCTGCCTGAAATGTAGCGCGGTATCCCTCCCTCGTGGTTGGCGATGATCAAATCAAAGCAGGCAACTTTCGGACTGCCAATCATTAAATATGTTTCGTAAATGTGAATGGCGTGCTGTATATTTAACTAATAGAATTTTGCTCTATGAGTATTAGTGGTCTCGGTTTTCGTGTTCAACCACTTGCAATTAAACAACGTTGGAACTGAGAAACCCAGCAGATAATGTGTCGGCTTTTGAGTTTGCAATAGCATATCGTGATAGCGTCGCATGTATCTTTCTTCTTACCCAATACAAGCTGATAAGGGATCTCCATCACATTCTAGATCTAGAAGGCTGCTACCAGCTGCAATCCATAAACTTGAGGCGGTATCTCTCCATCTCTTTCAACTCAGTCTCACCGAGGTGCATTGCGGTCCTGACTGCCTCCGATGTATCTGTAGCTCAAAAGGGCAGCAACTGCGCAGACGCCAGCCAAAACTGCGTTCATGTTGCCGTAGCCAATCCCTTGCTTCAACTCCCCCGCAAGTTCTGGCCCCAATGCCAAGCCAGCACTGAATACCATATTGTTGAGCGCATAAAGCTGGGCGTACGGTTTCTTGTGTCCGAAGAACGATGGATTGAATTCGTAATAATTCTCGATAATCAAAGAGGCCTCAACAATCGCAGGCGAGTTTATACCCGCCATACCTATTCCGCAGACACCTAGCATTCCGCCATACATCAGAGCCTGGCTAGATGCTCCAGGTTGCAGTAGGCGTAGGAAGCAAAGGCTGAGACTGAGGTACGAGTACGCGCCAACTGCGACGACTTTTGTGCCGAACCGATCCACACACATTCCGAAGATTGGGCCCAAAGCCAGGTTTGTGATCCCGAGAGGAAGAAAGAGCAGGCCAGCATGCAGGGAGGATAAGCCGTAGTACTCTTGTGCCAATGTTGGAACTGTTGCATCGAAACTTCCGAGAAGGGTTGCTTGAACTAGAGTAAGGAATACGGAACTGAGGAAGCGCAAGTCTGCGAGACAAGGCAGTATAGGGATTTTGTGGCAAATTGGCGGCAGATCGGGCGATATTGTGTAAGAATCGCTGCTAAAGCTTCGTATAGGCCCAGGTAGTAGTGGACTGGTCTCCTCATGATCTGTTGTTCTTGCGTCAACACAGTCATAAGCCTGATCAGCTGGCAGCTGGGTTGGGCTTTGAAAGTGGCTCTCATAACGCTCACTTATCCGAGGTTCAATCACGAGCGCCCTGAGAATAAAGTCGACCAAGAGGACTGCAAAGGCAGCAGTGAACACGCCTTTGTTGCCAGTCTTATCGTATAGGAAACCCCCAAGCGGTGGAGAGAGCAAGTTTCCGAACGCAACAAAACCAAAAATCTGTAGAGCTGTCAACACAAGACCCATACTCTCTCTAGATGGCACATACCCCTCCCATAGTCTTCCCCAGGTTTTCGGTCCCTACTGCTTCCACACATAATACCAACCCAACTGTCCAGACCAAGGCTGCGCTTAAGCCCTGCAGTATTCTTGCAACGAAAAGAACCAGCAACGTTTGACCGAGAAGAAACAGAGCGGTTGATCCCAACAAGACTAGCAATCCTAGGAAGAATGGCGCTTGTCGTGTTGAGACTAGGTCAGATATATAGCCAATGACGGGGGAGAACCCAAGTGATGATGCTGCAAAAGCCGCGAGCAGCCCTGACACACAGCCCTGTACTTGAGATTGCGGCACGTCGAGGCGGTCTCGAAGCAAGAATGGGAGAATGGGCACAACCAAGCTATACAGAAACAAATCGGTCCAGAGAGCAAGGGACACGACATAAATGACGAACCATTTGCTGCGCCGCCACGAAAATCCTGTTGGCTTCCTAGAATAATCTCGTTTGAATCCAAGAGCAGTCAGTAGCGATTGAGGAGTTGAGCCGGTCATAGTTCACGACGGTTCTTCTGCTCGAGAGCGGGTCAAAATATGGAAGACAGTATTTTGCGGTGTACTCGCTGAACAGTATGGCCTCTGGGTAATAAAGTTACTCGTCTGGAGTTCGCCAACGCCTGCTCCCTGCAAAGACAAGATGAAATGTGTAGATTGACAAAGCCAGGCGCGGGAGAAGTGGCGAGCAGATCCTCCCTGACTTTTCTGATTAATTAGCTGTTAGAAGGAAGGAAAACCGACTGAAAAAAATGTTTCCGGCGCGGAAGCGATCCGCTTCAGGCTTAATATTTTTTTTTCTTTTTTGCCACAGTGCATCATGCATGTCGCACATAGGCCGACTGCAGCGGCCACGTCATGCTGCTCCAAGATGATAAATGCAGCATTTGTTGAGCAATGCTACCTCACTGATCGGCTGCGGGCATAAGATTTTCACAGCTGAATTAGGAAGCCGAGACATGTTTTTTGCCATTTGGTGAAACAATCTGAGTCTTGCTTTTCTGTCTGATGACGTTAGTCCACGTCACGCAGGGCAGTCTCTCGTCATGGACGGCAGCAGTTGATTGAGGAAAGCCAGAGTGCCGGTGTAGGATCTCTAGACCGTTGATGATGGCTCCTGCTAATTACCGCTGCAGTCCTGGTTGCGTGACAGTGCAGTTGGTGGCACACTTTCAGCCACGTTGTTGGTGGGAACGCATCCACCAGCTTATCGAGTCGAACTAGTCGACAGCCTATATCATTCAACTGACGGCCACGGGACAATAAGAAAGTGCGAATATAACTTTCTATACATTTATGATAGCAATATCGACAGAATCAGACAATTTTCGCGGCCGTCAAGACTACCTCATATCTATTTCTATTTACGATAGATTGATTCCATTGAAGTTGAGCAATACCAACAGCTATTCACAATGCCTTCCGTCATCACAGCTCAATACGACGAGTTTGCAGGCAGCTACGACTCCTCTGTTGATTTGCCCTGCTGCGTTCTCGAGGGTGAGCTTGTGAGTCGCGCGCTGGGTGATTGCACGGGATCCACGGTTCTTGACCTTGGTGGCGGCAGTGGGATCCATGCGCGACGGGCCATTGAGGCAGGAGCAGCTCTTGTTGACGTGTTTGACATTTCTTCGGAGATGCTTCGAGTAGGACAAGAAGCCGAGCTGAAAGCTGGTCGCAGAGACCGCATTCGCTGGTTCAAAGCTGATGCGACGCAGCCATTCGCTGAGCAGTTTGAGCACGGAATTTTTCCTGTCGATGGCTATGACATTGTCATGGCCAATTGGACGATTGATAACGCAGCGTCAGCACCGGAGCTGGTAGGAATGTGGAAGAATGCCGTTGAACGTCTGAAGCCAGGGGGAAAGTTTCTCGGCATGAGATTGCAAAACATACATGCTGGATATCTAAAGACTGGAAAGTATGGGACGAAGCACATAGACTTCGAGAATATCCCAGGCGGGATAAAGTACAAAGTGCAATGCCTCATAAACCCGCCATTTTCTTGGGAGTGTGTCGCAATGAGCTCGACCTATCCTCTCGCAAACTCGATCCCGAAGACTCTGGGACTAGTCGAATTTCAGGTGATGCAAGCAGAACAAACTGACACGGTGAGAAAGGACCGCGAATATTGGCGTGATTTTGTAGAGGATCCATCGTTTGTCATGGTTACTGCTAGGAAGATAGAAGATGGAGCGAAATCATCATTGCATTCAAATTAGCAATCTAGCACCAATTCTTTTCCTTCTTCATGCCCCGGCTGATTAAGTCTTGAACAGCATAACGACCATACTGTACAACTCTACCGAAATGGCTGCAGATGTGGTCGTGTATGACTGTTCGGCACATCTGGAATAGCAACAAATGCCAAGACGTTGTTGGAGATACTCGTTTCCCCGAGTGGGCTGTTTCCAGGTCTCTGTGACTACATGTAGAAGAGATAGTATAGAATCTTTTTAATAGTTCTTTAAATACTAAAATGTTTTGTAGAGAAAGTACGCTATATCAGAGCGGGTCTCTGCCTGAAATATTCGCGTGTATCATTCGTTATCAGACGTCCAGTTCAAGCCGTTTAATAACCCCAGGTCCTAGTGAGTTATGGGGGCGACGTAGAGACGTCGCTGCGAACTCTTGGCTTCTTAGATATCGGAACCACCTTCGCATGCATCTCATCCACTAACTTCAAAGTTATTCAGTTCAATATCTGCAGTTTCTACTCTACTATTCCCGTTCTCGGATAGATTCATACTGTTGTAAAACTCATGACGATATGGGCTGGGAGACAACTAGTCAGCCAAGAACGCACCCACAGATACCGATGGAAGCTGGTGTAGAGACCATGGTGCCCGCATTGTACCTTTCCGAATTGCCATTGATTCATGGTCGTTTCTTTACTTCAACGGTGTAGTGACGTGGGAGGCCGTGTTGATGGGTATCGGCCTAAGCTCAGTGATTCAACTCTGTATAGACTCTGAAATAAGTCTCTGACTTTTGGCCACCTGTGTGCACAGTACTTCATGCAAGACATATATTTGATACATGCCGCAACTAGCTGACAATAGCTACATGTTTGCCATGAATTGCAGCAGTTTACCCTGCCACCACCCGTACTGTAACTCACCAGATTACAACGTATCCGTTACATCCGTTGACACACATTTAATACAATGAAAAGCATGTATATAGTGAATTAAGTTGACAAAGCAGAAACCGCGACATCTCAAATACCATGCAAAGATGCATCAGCATGAAGGTCTTTGGATATCCTAGTCTGTGGATAAGCTAGTTGTGACGGCACAGTAGCGCTAGGTAACCACTCGGCCACAGAGACCAAAAAGATCCAGCAATGGCAGCCGATAGGGCTGAACATCCCTAGCATCCACTATATAGCGTGCGCCAAAGCACCCATAATAAACATATTGATTTGCCGCCCAGGACGGAAGTGGTGCCTCGCAGGAGTAGGAGCGAAATCGCTTGAGAGCAGTAAGTCTTGCTCTACAACAGAGTTCTCAAATGAGTTTCCTAGTAGCGAAAAAGTCGAAATTAGCTGCTTTAGAGCCGGCAAGAAATCCGTGGACATAAGAAATCGGAGATTGCTTACAGTATTCACAAGTTTCGATCCAGTCCCACCCTGGCGGCGTCAAGTCTTTCAGGAGCTGAAAATTGGTGCGGCGAGCAGCTTTGGCCAACGTCACGTCTGAGGCAAGGTAACTCCTCCGTGGCTATTGTTCCTGAGGATTGCGCCATTGTGTCTATAGGCCCCTGAGGGTGATGTCGAGAGACATGTCGCACCACCGATCCCCGATGGCACAGTTGCGACACACTGGCTCCCCCTCATCGCATTTCACGTGGCGCATGCTGCGAAGAGACAGTCAGTCGATTATACACTGAAATTTGAGTGGGAGGCAAGGCGCTTCTAGTATGTCTGACTTACCGACGAGTACTACAACCCGTCCTGACTTTCGTCGCCCATCTTCTAGTTCTCTTCGGCAAGGTTCTTGCCTGACCCGACGCCATTAGAAAAACTGAATAAACGATTAGAAGAAAAAAAAAGAAAAAAAGAGTACTCGTCGTTGCTGCCAGTAGTGTGCGGGGATGAGGAACACTTGTATAAGTGCATTTCGGGATGCCTACACATCTGCTGACGCGCGACGGTACCGGAATAAAATTTGCCTTGTCCCGCAGGACTCACTGTGTACAGTGAGCTGGTTTAACAATATCATTCCCTGGATCTTTTCGTGATCCTATTGTAACCTTTTGTATATATCAACGAATCGGGGCCATTTGTCCTCTCTTGTTCAGCCCTAATAACGCCGAGGTAATGCTCCGCCAACAGCCAGGTTTCCCCCACGTCACTAAACTCCCTAAAACCCACTATAACTCCTCAGCCAAGATGTATTAAAAGTTTTCTATACTACCTCTTTCTAACACTGGGAAGAAACCATTACTCAATACAAGGGTAAAATCCAACGGCCATAGTGTACTTTTAATTTATTAACCATTATTTCCAAATTTCCCCTATCCACCGCGCCACATTACCCTTCACTCGCCGCCCTGGCCAATACGCCCCTACGCCACAGCGGCGCAGCGCCTCGCCGACGCCTAATCTGGCAGCTTCATCTCCACGAACCGGACGTATTTACCCTGTTCATCACGTCGTCGCCACCGAGCTGCAGCGCCTTGTGGATTCATCGATATGCCTTGCTCCATCGTCTTGCACAGCGCACAGCCGCCACGCTGTCAAAAACTCAGCGACCATTGCTCGTATCGGAACTGGCCCTGCTGCGCCCAGCTTTCCTAGCGCTGCCTGGCGTCCCTTGGCAGAGTGGTTCCTGCCCAGCTTCTGCTGTCAACCCAGGCACAAGGCTCGTCGGGCGGGACGAGACAGCGTCATAGCTCGCCCTACTATGCGAGACCAGGACAGGGAAGGATTTGACAATTCGTTCAGCCTGCCGATCCACCAGTCGTACAGCATTCTTCCCAAGCAGATTGCTCTCTGTCGCACAGCCTTAAATATATAACAACGAAGACCCTCCCACAGTCCTGAACGCGCTGGCAGTTATCATCATCTTTGAAACAGACGCACGCTCTAGAATTCATCATGGGCCAACAACAAACCGACGAACTCCACATGCGGCAGATGGCTCAGAATCAGCCTCAGCCTCGGCTTCAGCACCAGACGCAGGAGCAGCAGCAGCAACAGCAGCAGCAGACTGGTCCGGCCGAGCCTCAGCCTACACACAACCACATCCCCAGCCAAGGCACCGCGGCCGAGCACCACCCTCCCAGCTATGATCAGGCCCAGAATGCGCACGCCGCCGGCCAGCCGCCCGCAGCCGTGCCGCAGAAGCAGGTTCCGGCGATAGTCGTGCCTTTGAACCAGCTGTCGGACATGCCTCAGTGGATCGACTGCCCCTTTTGCCACAAGCGCACACAGACCACGGTCCGCAAGGAAGGCGGTAATATGCAAATGTAAGTCGAAAACCTGCATCGACAAATCGCGCCGCCAAAGTTTCCACAGCTAATACCACCGTAGCATTGTCGGCGCCGTGCTCTGTCTCGTCTGCGTTTGCCTCACCTGTCTCCCCTGCCTTATGCACTGGTTCGAGGACACCGACTGGCACTGCTCCGAGTGCAAGAACAAGGTTGCGATGCGCAAGAACGAGGGTTCTATCGAAGTCTTAGGCCCCCAGCGCCTCGTCGAATCGCAATACGCTCAACAGCAGCCAATGGGCCACCCCCAGCAGCAACAGCAGCAACAGCAGCAGCAGCCTCCTCAGACTGGCCCCGGCGCGTTTACACAGCAAACAGCTCCCCAGCAGCAAAATCACGATATCCAGGCTCAGCCCCAGCGGACGGAGTCACAGCAGCCTGTCAAGAACTAGTGGGCCCGCAACAATGCTACAAGAGTCGAAGAGGGCGTTGGAAGAACAGCCACTGCTGCACGTTGCGCCGACCTTAGTGTGCCACCAGTTTTCGTGTTTTAAAGATACCAAATTATTCTATTAAATAGCATTCCTTAATATCAATTTCTATTGAGTTTAAAAGAAATGCGCCCTCGACAGCACCATATGCCGACCGTTGGCAGAAGTGAAGAAATCGCAACATTAATCGCAAATTATGCAGCACGTACCACCACCCCCCGCCCGTTGACGCCCCACATAGAGTCTAGACAAATCTAGATTGAGCTTCCGTATTATCCGATTTACTGGATCAGGAACTGCTTCTCCTTTTTGATCTTCTCGATAAAGTCCACAGGGACCTTGAGCGTCTGTGCGGCAATCTCGGGTGGTGTAAGTGCGAGCCACTGCGAGAGCGAAATGTCGGCCACGCGGTCCGACTTGTAGATTTCGATCCAGACGAGGTCTTCGTCCTTGGAGGTATTTTCAATATAGTGTCTAACATGGTCAGCTTGAGTGCTACGAGGGACAGGAGAGATGGTAAGAGAAAAACACATACCCAGCGTTGGTGGGGAAAACGGCCGTGTCGCCGGCGGTAAAGTCAAATGTGCGAGAGGCACCGCTGCCGATGAAGACACTAGCTTTGGCCTGGCCCTTGTGAAAGTACAGCCACTCCTCAGCCTATATACCGTCAGTCAATGCAATCTCAACGAGGTGCAAATGGGAAAAGGGGACCTACATTAGGGTGCCAATGCAGCTCACGAAGACCGCCGGGCTTGAGCGTGACAAACGTGGCGGCAATCTCCTTGGAGATGGGAAAGTTGGTCGAGTCAATCTTGTAAAACGTGCCGCCGTCGCCGCCAATCTTCTCGGGCGGGTGCTGCAGCGTGCGGTAGACGAACGAGGCGTCACCCTTGGCCTCGGGCGTCACGGCGCCCGTCACGTTCTTGGTGGCAATGGTGGCGTTGAAGATGTACGGGTTCGTCGTGGGGACGTCCTTGAACGTCGACTCGGGCACGCCAAAGTTCTTGGCGAGGATGTCCTTGGGTGTGTGGGCGACCCAGTCGTCGAGGTTGAACGTGGTACTAAGTCCGGTCAGTCTGTGCTTGATCTGAGGAGAAGGGGGACAGAAACATACCCAATCTTGTCAAAGTTGGTCTCGTCGAAAATGAGGAGAAACTCGTTCTCGTCGTCCAGACCCTGCACGGTGTGCGCAACACCAGGGGGAAAGTACCAAATGTCACCGTAGCCAAGCTCGGTGGCCTGGTACACACCGTTCTCGTCGACGGCGGAAATGGTGATGCGGCCAGTATACACAATACCCCATTCAGCCTATTTTCCATGTAAGTGAGTGCAAGTCTACACAATCGACCGCTTATACATACCACCTTGTGCCAGTGAAGCTCGCGGATGGCACCCTTGGTCAGGTGCTGCTGTGCACCAGCAATATCGTTGCTGGCGGGCAGATCGGTGACGACCTGCTCGCGCACCCAGCCGCCCTTGAGGATGCGCGTCTTGGAGTCGGAGAAGCTCCATTTCAGGTTCGGCACGGTACCGGCGTCGGTCGACTGGCGGCCCAGGTTGTCGGGGTTCTGCAGGTCGAGCGCCTTGTTGGTGCCGCCTTGTCAAGCTGTCAGCATCATAAACCCTTTTCCTTCTCTGTTGGGGTGGTCAATGGGGATAGCTACCGTTGATGCGACCTCCCTTGCCATCTTTGCTGATGGGCTGGCCCTTGTCGAATTGGTCGCCGTCACGAGGAGTCAGGGAAGGAGCGGCAAGGGCCGAAGCCACGAGACCGAGAAGAACAGAAGCAGTGCGCATGGTGAGCTGTCAGTATTCAAGGACGCAAAGAGAACTTTTCTTTTTCAGCGCGATCAAGCTCCTATACTCCTGAGTTGGGGGAGGTTGGCTTTTATTTAGACTGCCCTCGATATACTACTAGACACCTCCGGATGCCAGCCGGGATATGTCGACATTCAATACCTTGTATGGCTGATTTGACTTTAAGATTTGGATTGGCAATCCATAGCGTAGCTAGCTCAATATCGCGATCTGCTTTCGCAGGCAAGCCGCTTATTGGCCTATAACTCACGTTCCCTGCAGCTGTCCGTGTGCACCTGAGAAATGGCGACATTGACCAGCCATATGAGATGTTGCGCGCTATCATTCGGATCGTGCAACTCCCTTTAATGAAGCTGTCTAGCAAAGCATCAGCGTTTTCCTTTGCCAGGCCTAGCTTGCTCTCTGAATTGAGACAGGCTGATTCGCTAGTGTATTTAGCGTTCATTGCGGCATTTGTAAACAAGCTTCCAATGGCAGGCTGACCGATTGCGCTGTGGTATCGGAGTTGCCTGGCGGTAGGGCGTTGAGAGGAAATGGGCCTGTCGTCTTGTTCTGGATGTGGGAATCACGCCATGCGGATCGCGGATGACCCAAAAGCGCAGTTGGGCGGCGCCATGCTGGCGCTCGGACGGCAGATGGTCGATGTAAACTGCCGTGCTTGGTAATTTCTCCTTTTGCCTAATTTGGAATATGTTGTTGTTGTTTCCCTCGGGGCTTTTTTTAATTTATGCTTTATTTTATAGTCGCCGACTAGATGCAGGGCGATCATCTGGGGTCGCCAGGCTGGCGTTGCGCGCTGCAGCAGCCAAAATTGCTTTGGACGAGGTCCGCCACTGCAGCCCTGCCCCTTTTGCGAATGCAATAATTGATCATCTATAGATCTGTTAATTTTTGCGTATTATTACCCTTGTTAACATACCGTTCTCAAAACGCAAAGCTAAAAAGTTGGCGGACGTGCAGCTCCGGGTATATACTCGCCAAGCCCATCAGCGACAATGCATCATATCGCGAAACCTGCCTAGTACGCTTTCTGATCTACACATCATAATTACCGTCTCAGTTCGCCATTCGCAAGTTCACCGACGATCAGTAGTCCGGCTCTTGAGCTGTCCGGCCAAGGCCACACACACACTCTCAGGGGTCAACCCGCCCATTGTTCGGTCGCGCCGCCATTGCTGTGGCTTTCGTCGCCATCTGCGCTACGCGCAAACAGGCAAAGATTCAAGACATGCAGGTGTTTTCCTTTCCTCTTTGGTGTTGACTTGTGCGGTCGAGATGGCATCGTATCACTGGATGCCTGCGCCGTGTAAGAGACGGTGTCCGGGACAAGCATGGGATGGGAGATTTGAGGAGTAGGTCGAGCTGGATGCACGATGGGGATATAAATACTCAATAATCTTCTCATACATGCTCATTATCAACTCCCAAAGCAGTCGCGCCTCATTCCTTC